>JAXIVJ010001850.1:0-124790 GCA_036785665.1 Chirona hameri | reverse complement strand
CAAAACTATATTGTTATAAACTTGATAGTTATATTGGTCAATTGTTATTGTATATTGATGGCAAAGCAAAAGTAAGAAAAAGCTAAGTCACGTTACCTACATTACATCGAAAAATACCTGCATGATTCATGACCAGAGAAAATAATTGTCTTTGGGCTTGGTGACGTCAATAGTCGTAATAGCATAAGCGGGAAAACGTATTTATTTAGTGGCCTTTACCTACCATCAGAATAGCAACTGCGCCACGAATGTCGACATAAATCTAGATTCTATATACGGGGTATAACCGCACCCCCACAGCGGTCCTCACCAACTTGCGGCCGGCGCGGCGGCGGCGGTGTACAGCCCCTGACAGCGGACCCCCCGCTGTCAGGCATTTTTTAGATCTGCTCTACAAATATGATATCTCAGTCCCAAAACCCCATGTTAAAGGTGAACTATTTCCTTTCAGAATAATCAGCATTGCAGTCTATTGTGATATGGATGGACGCAAAATTTGCCTAAGAAAGTGCTACCCTACATCTCGAGTCCCGACTAACATGCCAAATTTCGCGCTCTTTACTGTAAGGTGCGCGGAGTTATTAAAGGAAATAGTTCACCTTCAACATTAGTCTTAAACTGAGATAGCAGTTTTGTAGTCCGTGTTGGGAAACCCCTATCTGCAAGTTTTCTTGACTGAAAAGACCTCCAGCCGAATATATTTGAGTTTTTGGCGAAGGAATGCGGTGCTGGCGAAAGAATGCTGTACTGGTTCTAGCCCGGGCAGAGGCTATACCATCAGCCAATCATCTTGCAGCTGGTGCTAGCAAGCGAATCGCCGGCCGCCGGTTTGCACATCTCCAATGCGAGTCTATCTTTACGCGACTACTTTCGAATCTGATTGGCTGAACCATTTTTTACATTCGCGTGACGTCAGGACTCTGACTCAGAGAGTATGCATATAGTTTTGATAAACAATACAAATGTACGGCCTTCTGTCCTGAATCGGCGCGATATAGGCCATTTTTTACAATATAAAAATAAATTGTATTAAAGAATATAATCAAATCGTGTTGGTTAAAAAGATTCCAAGGTGAACTATTTCCAATCGGATGATATCCGAACGGATAGACCGTCAGTCGGACACTTGCAGGTGGCTGCCACTTCTTATAATTAGTATGAAATAGCTTTCTATGTAACACGAATAACTAGGATATGTTAACTAGGAATAGCGATGAGCGAATCGCCTGACAGGGCCTATCGAATAGAGTCGTTTGAACAATATACCATGAAGATTTCCGAAGAAGTCATTGTTTTTCATCAATCACCTGTTGTACCTAGTTTTAGATAGGCAAAAATAAAGTTGATAGTTACAACTAAGAATTGCGTTGCTAAGTAAAAATTAGAAAGTAAAAACTGATTTTTCTTCACATTGTACAATGCAACCAATGAGTACCCGGTGCTGATGGTGTACCGAGTGACCGATATGGAGCAGTACTGGCGGCGTACCGACAGTAACGACAGTAACGAGCAACCAATGAGTACCCGGTGCTGATGGTGTACCGAGTGACCGATATGGAGCAGTACTGGCGGCGTACCGACAGTAACGACAGTAACGAGCAACCAATGAGTACCCGGTGCTGATGGTGTACCGAGTGACCGATATGGAGCAGTACTGGCGGCGTACCGACAGTAACGACAGTAACGAGCAACCAATGAGTACCCGGTGCTGATGGTGTACCGAGTGACCGATATGGAGCAGTACTGGCGGTGTACCGACAGTAACGACAGTAACGAGCAACCAATGAGTACCCGGTGCTGATGGTGTAACGAGTGACCGATATGGAGCAGTACTGGCGGTGTACCGACAGTAACGACAGTAACGAGCAACCAATGAGTACCCGGTGCTGATGGTGTACCGAGTGACCGATATGGAGCAGTACTGGCGGCGTACCGACAGTAACGACAGTAACGAGCAACCAATGAGTACCCGGTGCTGATGGTGTACCGAGTGACCGATATGGAGCAGTACTGGCGGTGTACCGACAGTAACGACAGTAACGAGCAACCAATGAGTACCCGGTGCTGATGGTGTACCGAGTGACCGATATGGAGCAGTACTGGCGGTGTACCGACAGTAACGACAGTAACGAGCAACCAATGAGTACCCGGTGCTGATGGTGTACCGAGTGACCGATATAGAGCAGTACTGGCGGTGTACCGACAGTAACGACAGTAACGAGCAACCAATGAGTACCCGGTGCTGATGGTGTACCGAGTGACCGATGTTCGAGTCCGTAGTAGCCGCCAGCTCCACACGCGTCGGCGACTCAGAGAAGACTGTATTTCTCCCGCAGGCGCACTGTCACCTAGCGGAGGACTCGGCTAACCGATCAGACTCACACACCCCCCCACCAGTCAACCGGCGGGTGACGTGCATAAACATAAGGTCAAAATAAAACACCACGAGAAAGAAGACCGTACGGTGCGATTACTGTTTACATCAGCTCGATAAGGCGCTCTGGCTGGCGGCGGGGTCGCTCAGAGCGCCGTGGTGCTTCGAGTGGCGGGCCGGCCACCGGAGCCGCCGGCAGCGGCTGCAGCGGCGGCGGCTGCAGTGGCGGCGGCGGAGGCGGCTGCACCGGCCCGGCATCAGAGGCGGTGGGCGGCGGCGGCCCGGGCAGGGGAGGCCTTGGCAGGGGTGGCCCGGGCAGGGGCACGGTGACAGCAGTGTCCGGGTGGGCGTGGGCGTATCGTTGGCGGAGGTGGCGCCTGTTGCGGGTGAGGACACGGCCGCTGGGCAGGCGGATGAAGTAACGCCGATGCGGGCCGACGTCGGTGATTACGCCGTGACGGTCCCAGGTGCCGGTCGCCGGATCCTGCAAGGCGACTTGCGATCCGATGTGGAGAGCAGGCAGGTCACGGGCGTGCTGGTTGTAGGCCGTCCGGGTGCGTTCCTGGCGTGCGGCAGCGGCGCGCTCGGCATCGTCGGCTGCCCGCTGCCACTGGGGGGCAAACGAGCGCCGGTGGGCGGGTAGCATGTCTCTTGCCGGTGAGTTGAGAAGGATTTGGGCAGGCGACCTGCCGTCGGGGCCAGGCGTGTTTCGGTGCTGCAGTATTCCCCGCGCCCAGCTGTCGCTGTTCATGTGTCCGTCACGCCAGCAGCGGCGGATGAGTTTGGCGGCAAACTTGACGGCGGCTTCGGCTCGGCCGTTGGACTGGGCGTAGTGAGGAGAAGAGGTGCGGTGTAGCACGGCCCAGTTTTTCAGGAAGGCCTGGAAGGCGGCTGAGGTGAACTGGGGACCATTGTCGGACCAGAGGACTTCTGAGGCTCCGGCCAGGCAGAAGATGCCACGGAGTTCCCTGATGAGCGTCGAGGCACTGGCGTGTCGGCCGACCGGGCAGACTGTGAGCCACCCGGAGAGAGGGTCGACCGCCACCAGGAAGTATTGGCCGGCGTGTTGACAGAAGTCGGCGCAGAGGTGTTGGAATGGGCGGCTGGCCTGCTCGTGCGTGCGCAGCGTCTCTTTCGGCAGCGATGGCAGTTCCCTCTGGCAGGGCTGGCAGGCCTTGGTGATGTTCTCGATATCGTTGTTCATGTTGGGCCAGAAGACAATCTGGCGGGCTCGACTCTTCGTCTTTTCTTTTCCCTGATGGCTGGCGTGCAGCTCGGCGAGGACGGCTGCGCGCATCGGGCGGGGAATGACGAGCCGGCAACCACACACGACCAGTCCGTCATCGACAGCGAGGCGGTCGTGGACCGGCCAATATGGCCGCAGGAGCGCGGGAAGGTCGGCCTTCTGGGACGGGAAGCCGTCCATCACGGTCTGAAGAAGGATCTGCGCCTCCTCGTCCCGGTCTGCCGCTCGCCGTACCTCATCCAGCCTGAGGTCGGTGCAGAGTTCGCTCGCCTCGCCTGTGATGATTGCGGCGACGGTTGTGGCCGATCTGTCCTCGGCAAGCTCGTCCTCCTCTGTCGGCGGGTCCACCGGTGACCTTGAGAGGGCGTCGGCTGCCAGATGGTCCGTGCCGCGCTGCCACCGAGCAGTGAATGTCATCACCAGCAGTTTCTGCCGCAGGCGCTGGAGGCGCGGGTTTTCAATCTCATCCAGGTTCTTGGAGTTGAGGATTGGCACCAGAGGGCGGTGGTCGGTCAGCACGTCGAACTCGGGGAGCCCACTGAGGAAGAGGCGGCACTTGTGACACCCCCACGCCACCGCCAGCAGCTCCAGCTCGATGGTGGCGTAACGGCTCTCTGCGTCTGTCAGGAACCGGGAGCCGGCCTGGACTGTACGCCATGTGCCATCCAGCTGCTTCTGCTGAAGCAGGAACCCGAGCCCCTTCAGACGGCTCGCGTCGGTCGACAGCAGAGTGGGCCGCGTTTGGTCGAAAAAGGCGAGCGTGCGCACCGATGATAGCGCCGCCCGCGCCTTTTCGAACGCCACCTGGTGACAACTGTCCCAACCGAAGGTTCGTTTGGTGCTCAACAGGTGATGCAGCGGTTCCAGGTGCTCCGCAGTCTCCTCTGAGAACGGGGCCACCTGGTTGACGAGGCCGAAGAAGCCGCGGAGTTCGGTCAGCGTCTGAGGTGTTGGGAACGCTGCGATTGCGTTAGTGAGCGTTGGGTCGGGCAGATATCCGTCTTCTGCCACGATAAAGCCGGCGAACTTGACTTTCTTCCGCTGGTGTTGCGTCTTCGCCGGGTTTAGCGCCACCCCGCGATCCCGGCATCGAGCCAGGAACTCGCGGACCCGGGCGACGTGTGCGGACTTCGTCTTGCTGTAGATGATGACGTCATCAACGACGCGCTGAACACCGTCCATGTCGATGAAGCACTCATCCATCCGCCTGTTGTAATGTTCGCTGATGGACGAGACGCCGTACGGCGCACGGAGGTACTGATACCTCCCGAAGGGTGTGATGAAGGTCGTCAGATGGCGGGAAGACTCATCCAGAGGGCACTGGTGGTAGCCCTTGGCGGCGTCAAAAACGCTAAACCACTGGGCCTCGGATGCCACGATTGACGCGACGCACTCAGCTGGCGTGCTGGACTGGTACAGCTCCCGTTTCACGGACTGGTTGAGCTTGGATAAATCCACGCACAGACGGATGCCACCGGTTTTCTTGGGTGCCACCACGATTGGGGCGCACCAGTCGGTCGGCTCGACCACTGAGGTGATGATGCCGTCCTGCTCCAGCTTGTCCAACTCCTGACGGAGTGGCTCACGGAGGGATAGCGGAATGCGTCGCGGTGCGCGCACCGCGAATGGAGTGGCGTTCTCTCGAAGGTGGATCTTGAAGTTTTCCCCCGGCATCGCCCGGACGACACCGTCCAGCACGTCTGGAAACTCGTTGAGCGGGCTCTCGACCGAGGCTTTATGTCCGGTGGTGGTTGGTGGCGCTGTAGTCTGCCGAACAGTGGCAGGGGGCAGCACATGTGTCGTCGACGCGGCCGGCAGCGACGGCGGCGGTGGCGGCGTCGGCGGTGACGTCGGCGCCAGCTGGCCGCGGCCAGGCTCGGCGGCGGCGGCGGCGGCGGCGGCGGTTATCGCCCGTGGCGGGGCGGCGCGATGATCGAGTGTCGGCTGACATCGGAGACCGCGCGGGGGAGACTCGGGCGCGCGGCGGCGGCGCCGTGCGGGCGGCGGCGTGGCTGGGAGAACCACGGTGGCGATCTGCTGTGGATAGTCGGTCGGTACCAGACGGAGGGCCCGAGCGGTTTTCCATGAGAGCAGGAGGCAGGGCACCCCTGGAATGATGTGCACCGTGTCGGAGACTGTGACGTCACCCAGGCGGAGATGAATTGGCAGACTGCCACGAGAACGGGCCGTGTGTCCGTCAACGGCGCGAGGGTGGGTCGTCGGTGGCTGGAGATTGTCGTTCATCTCTCCAATGCGATGGGCGAAGTCCAGACCAGCGACGGACACGTCGGCTCCAGTGTCCGGCAGCGCTTCCATCACCGCTGTCCGCAGCCCAGTCACGGACACTCGAACTGTCGGTGCCGATTCACGGGAGGTCGTTGCCAGGGTAACGGCGGAGGCCGACGACTCGTGGGGTGGGCGAGGGCTGCGACACAATCTGGAGATGTGGCCGTGCCGACCGCAGTTGTAGCATGAACGGTCGGCTGCCGGGCAGCGGGCCGAGCGGCTGTGGCGGTTGCCGCAGTTACGGCAGGCGGCGGGCAGCGCTGGGGCGACGCCCGTCTGCGGTGCACCGGCCCCCGACAGGCGTCGGGGAGGGGTGGGGCTGCGCGACTGAAATCTGACGCCGCGGCTGCTCTGGGCCCGGCGGTGGGCGCCGCCGCGGTTGGGCTGCGTGATACAGGCGGAGATGGCGTCCGCGTTGCCGCCGGTGATGGTTGTGACGTCACGGGCGGCAGCCTCTTCTGAGCGGCAAATCTGGGTGGCCTGTTGCAGCGACAGGAGTTGTACCGCGCACAGACGCTTAATCGTTGCGGGGTCACGCAGACCAACCACAATCCGGTCACGGATGAGAGAGTCTCTGCAGGTATCGCAGAATCCGCAGTCCCTGCTCAAGTCGCGCAAGCGCGTGGCGAAGTCGTCAAATGATTCGCCGTCGAGTTGTTCACACATGTTGAACGTCCGACGCTGGATGACTTCGTTTACCTGGCCGCGGGCGTAGCATTCCAGGTGCATAAGGACAGCGGACAGGTCATTCCGCTGCACCTCTGGCGTATCAAAGTTCGCCACGATCGTCATTGCCTCATCCGAGAGGCAAGTTCGGAGGATCGCCATCTGTAGGGCTGGTGGCTTGCTAGCCAGTCCAGCCAACATGGCGTAATCGTCCCACCGCTGACGCCACAGCCGGTACGAAGCACCGCGGTCACTAGTCACTTCCAGTCGGTGGGGTTTAGCGTCTCTCGCCATCGCAGCGGACGCAACACTCGGCGCCGGTATCGCTACCGGCTGCACGAGTTCGTCGTCGTCACTGGGTAGTTGCACTGAGGCGGGGTCGATCCCCTCGGACCCTGCCGGCTGCGCCATGTTCGAGTCCGTAGTAGCCGCCAGCTCCACACGCGTCGGCGACTCAGAGAAGACTGTATTTCTCCCGCAGGCGCACTGCCACCTAGCGGAGGACTCGGCTAACCGATCAGACTCACACAACCGATATAGAGCAGTACTGGCGGTGTACCGACAGTAACGACAGTAACGAGCAACCAATGAGTACCCGGTGCTGATGGTGTACCGAGTGACCGATATGGAGCAGTACTGGCGGCGTAACGAGTCATCAAATACCAATGGACCGGTGCAGTAGGCCGGGCCGGCGGTTCCCAGTGGCCGGTCGATACTATGTCGTAGCCTGGATACACACAGTGTCCGTACACACAGTGGGCCGGCACGACACGTATTATCGGCTGCTGCCGAGCCGTGCCTAGTGCCAGTGCCAGCTCAGCCACACGTGACTGAGCGGTAGGCGAGATATCAGCGGTCTTGTCGGTGTTGGTGATTGCATCAGAGTCAGTGAACTCACAGTGTCCACTGACTCCCGTGAAGCGACTCTGCAGACGACCTTCACACAAGTGCTGATAGGCTGACAGCCATCGTCATTCGTACTAACAGACGCAGCCAACAGCACAGCTCGCCATGCTGAAGGTGGCCGAAATAGCACCGTTTCTGCGTAAGAAGACGGTTCGGTTCGCAGATGAGAGCCTGCTCCTGCCGTGGTCGAGGCCGCCGCTGGGTCGGCCGGAACGGAGGATCAGCCGCGGCCGCAGCAGGCGGCTGCCGGGCGTGCTGCTGCGTCTGCTGCCGCTGCTGCTGCTGCTGGTGGTGGTGACGGTGCTGCTGGTGCGGTCCGGCGGGGGCGGTACTCGGAGCCGCGCCCCCGCCCGGCCCGCCCAGCAGACGTACGCCGGCTGGCTGGCCGGCCTCGGCCCGGAGGAGGAGGCGGCGGCGCAGCAGCAGCTGACCGTGCTGTTCCGCGGGGAGCCGCTGCGCTTCAACGACTCGGCGCCGGTACACGTACCGTGGCCGGGCGATTCCGACTGCCGACACTTTGTCACGAGGTAACGCAGCCGAAAGGGAAACAAAGGCGTCGCGTGTGGAAACGTTCCTCGGTTCATGAATCATGAACAACATTGCATTAAATGGAGTGGTATTTTGTTTCATTCGATCTATGTGTTAACGTGTATGGCGTTATCCCCACATGAATGGTCAAGCGAACCTGTACCCTTATACCGACCGCCCGTTTAACCCTATTAGTGGCAGGGGGGGGGGGCAGATTCTGCCCACCCCTCAGGTTTTTCGCAGATATCTCCAGAACGGCTGGGAGCAGACCCATGCACTTTTGGAACTTTTCCTAGAATTGATTTCTGCATATGGAGTTATAAAAATGAGTTTCTAACCTTAACAGAGGCGGTTCCAGGGCCCGGTTTTTGGAGTATTTTTTTCGGCGACATTTGGCGATAATACGGAAATACGGTATTCACGACTTCTTCCTAACTGCCTGTATAAAGGAGTTACATAGGTTTACGGTGATTGAAACAAGTGCAAATTAGTTGATGTTAGTGAACTCTACTATATATTGCACGGCAGAGGCGGTTTCAGGGACTTGAAAAGTGTTGGTGTACGGGAAATTATTTATATATATATTTTGCCTCCTTTTTTCGCTAACCTGGCACCGCCTATGGATACACATATGCTTTATAACTGTTGTGTCTGATGTCACAATAACGCATCATTTCATTTACAAAAAAGACAACAAAAGACGGTTTTATTACGCATTTATTTCACCCCCATATTTAGGGATATGCAAACGCCTATGATTTTTGAATTTGCAAAAGTCACCGTCATATATCAATCCCCAATTCAATATCTATCGATCCCCATTAGTTGCGTCAAATCGGCTGATAAACATTGGAGCTGTGGTGGATCAAATATACCTCTAATTTTGTTAGTTTTTGCCCCCCTGTTGCCCCCTTATCAAATATTTTATGATTTTTTTTAAGAAATGTAGATCGTGTTGAGGGGAATCGAACGCTGTTTGATTTGTGAAAATCGGACGGGTGGATCTCGAAATCTCCGGGGGGAGGGGGAATCCGCCTCCCCTGCCACTAATAGGGGTAGCCAGGAGCCTGCTACTAATGTTTCAGATTTGCCCGTGAGAGCGAGCTGCCTACGGTGGCTCTGATCTCTTCCCCTGGCAGTGGCGTCACCTGGCTCCGCTATCTTATAGAGGGCGCTACAGGAATATTGACTGGAAGTGTCCACCACGACACAGATCTTTTCAATAAAGGTGTGAGCCATTCACTATCCAATCAGTGTTGAGTATGAACCAGCGCAATACATATTTTGCATTGACCACTGCAGCCCAGGTTTTTTTCTTATGGGAAAAAAACCTGGGAAATGGGGATTTCCCAGTGCTGTTCAACCATAAACCAACATCTCGTTCCGCATCCGACAGGCTCGAAGTCATTCGATTTGGAGATATCTCAACTGATAAGATGATGTGTTGTGCTTGACAAAATCCCGTTCATTTTCTGAACCATCAGTAGTGGAATGAACTTGTCGATAGTTTGGGTTACATAAACATGCATGGCGGGCTGCCTGCCTCTTTAGAAAGTCATCGTGGACAGATTTGGTGTCCTGTGTGTCAGCTTTTTGCCTGTCCTGCCCCCTACCGTCAGGTCTGCTCGGTGAGCTGAACAGGGAGACAGATGGCAGCACGGTCGTGCAGCAGACTCACCGCGGACCGCACGTCGGAGACCGGCGCGGCAATCCGATCGCTCTCGAATTCAAGGCACCCAAGGTAATCACATTGTTATAAACAATCAGGAAATCTAAACCACGCACTGCATCGCCAATGGCACGTAACATATGTCCACAAATGAGCTCATGCATGGCCTGATTTGGACAATTGTATTTGTATTTGACGTTGGACCCCATCCACGCCGAAGCGGGCTATTCCGGGGCCACATAAAAGCATGGACAACACGAATTATACACTTATCCTAATATAAAATGAATACAGTTTCACTACAGCACATACTCCCATACAGCACATACTTCAATACTCTCACATACACATTACATCACATCACTGCAATGCTCTCACACACACATTACATCATATACATCAGGCTACTCTGGTTGAGGCATGTTCTGTATCTCTCTTTTGAATGGGGGCATGGCTGAGTGACGTGTCGCTAAAGGCAGCTCATTGTAATTTTGCACAACATGATATAGAAAGCGGCGCTTGCCACCAGACTTGTCAATGATTCAATGTGAATCAACTACTTTTGATTGAATCATTCTTATTTCAAATGAATGACTCATGAATCGATTCACCTCATGCGCAAACCTGTTGTGAGTCACTGATTGAATCATTCATACAGAGAAAATAGGCTGATTGAATCATTCATTGCTCAAAGAATCATTCTTTTTTGGTCGAACAGCATAAACTGTCCACAAAATATGCCAGCAGCCCAGCATTCATCTGTGCCCTGTGGACAAACCAGGCACTTAATGGCCAATTATATGAGCTCTGTGTCCTGAGCTGTAGCCTGAAATTCATCTATGCGTAAAGAAAGTGAGTCTTTGTGTCCAACTCCAGTGGGCACAAAGCCACTGCTCAATCAGCCCTAACTAGGTGAATACCTTGGAACTGGTAGGGTTAGGGGTAGGTACCTAAATACTTAAAAAGGTAACTAACTCAACTTTGGTTCATAAGCCACACAGTACACGCACACCTTTTTCACACGAAAAATTATCCAAAAGGTACCCACCTTTTCCTAATTTCTAGGCTATACCACATCAAAAACTAAATCTTAAACAAACATTTGCATGACCTCCGCATGTCCCAAATATCACTGTCGCATCTGCGCCGCTTTATTCCACATCATGCTTTATACAAAATAATACCTAATGCAAAATCAAAATAAATGTTCTATTCGCTTAAAAAAGTGAAACGTAAAGTCATTAATGCTTTTGGAACTTGGAATTTGCAATTATAATAAATATTATAAATATAGTTTTATAATCAAAATAAACAACACGCGTGTCCAATTGGCTCACATTCACATTCACATTCGGAAATACATTCGCGGACTATTTGGATTGGCTTCAAAATTGGTACACATATAGATCACGACCTAGTGATCATTCTGGTAAAACCTTAGAGTCTCACATTTAAAATCAAAGGAGTTAGAGCAGGTCATATGTTTAAGGTCAAACAGCAGACTATTCTGATGTGCATGCAAATTGGCACACAGGTAGAGCATGACCTCCCTATCACGCTCATAAAATCTTAGAGTTGCACATTCAAAATCAAATGAGTTAGACAAAGGAGTCGACACTTCCCTTTAATGTTGAGTGATTGAATCAAGATTGAATCATTCATTATGGTAATGTTGAGTGATTGAATCATGATTGAATCATTGATTATGGTAATGTTGAGTGATTGAATCATGATTGAATCATTGATTATGGTAATGTTGAGTGATTGAATCATGATTGAATCATTCATTATGGTCCGTGAATCACTGTGAATCGACTCATGACAAATATGAATCATTGACAAGTCTGCTTGCCACCGCCAGCCTCTGTCCTCACGCGTGGAAGGGCCAGGTCAGAGTTCTGTCGCGTAGAGCGGGAGCGGAGATCAGAATTGACATGAAGCTGGGAAGCAAGAGCCTGTGGTCCCCGGTGTTCCGAATTTTGTGTAGTAGATTTAGGGATGTCTGTATAGCTGCTGGGCAGTGGGCCAGCCAAGCTCAGCTCGCACGTCAGAGATGTGATCAAATTTACGTTTGCCAGATATGACTCGAAGGGCAAAATTTATATTTTTTTTCTCTCAAGGCGTTGTATGTTCCTCTGGGAGCCATTGCCAAATACTACTAAACAGTACCGAACGTGTGAAAAGACCAAGGCATTTACAAGAAGTGGCAACAGCTCGCGGGGGATGCTGTGCCGCATGTGAACAATCAAACGCGATATGCATACATATCGTATTGGTACCATGCCAAATATTCTATACTTTGGCATATGTGTGTTATTACCTTCTCATTACATTACAACGCACATGTGGCTGTAAGTACACATGTCAGTGTGTAGTACCCTGCGGCCAGGTGGTGATACTGCTGAGGAACCCATACCGTGCTCTGTTGCACGCGCGGGGTGTGGAGGCCGGCCGGCGGGATGAGCTGCCTTCGTCGAGTATGGTGCGGGGTGCGCGCTGGCACCGCTTCGTCCACCTCCAGCTGCAGCAGTGGCGCTTCAAACTGCAGCTGGCTCTGGGAATCTCAGAGCTCGTTCACGTGATTCACTACGAGGAGCTGCGGGTAAGAAAAGACTACTAGTATACTATCCATGATGGTTTGCGATTCATAAGCCTCAGTCCAAGAACTCATAGCTGCGTCTACTCTTTACCCATCTACTGTCCAGAAGACATAACCATATTATTTGAACCACATTTTCCCCTATTTTTTACACGGCTAGTTTGACGATCATCAAACAGTGAGAAGGCAGCCTCATGGGTCATCAAACGTTGTTTGCGACATCCAGCCGACTGCCGAGTGCAATTCCATGTGAATGGTCTCACTTTGAGCTCCGTGTTCCACCTCTGACTGTCCCCCGTCCCGGCAGGAAGACACCTGCTGCCGCTGCTGGAGTTTTTGGAGCTCTCCCGCTCCTGACTGTCCCCCGTCCCGGCAGGAGGGCAGTGAGGGACACCTGCTGCCGCTGCTGGAGTTTCTGGAGCTCTCCCCGCTCCTGACTGTCCCCCGTCCCGGCAGGAGGGCAGTGAGGGATACCTGCTGCCGCTGCTGGAGTTTCTGGAGCTCTCCCCGCTCCTGACTGTCCCCCGTCCCGACAGGAGGGCAGTGAGGGACACCTGCTGCCGCTGCTGGAGTTTCTGGAGCTCTCCCCGCTCTTGACTGTCCCCCGTCCCGGCAGGAGGGCAGTGAGGAACACCTGCTGCCGCTGCTGGAGTTTCTGGAGCTCTCCCCGCTCCTGACTGTCCCCCGTCCCGGCAGGAGGGCAGTGAGGGACACCTGCTGCCGCTGCTGGAGTTTCTGGAGCTCTCCCCGCTCCTGACTGTCCCCCGTCCCAGCAGGAGGGCAGTGAGGAACACCTGCTGCCGCTGCTGGAGTTTCTGGAGCTCTCCCCGCTCCTGACTGTCCCCCGTCCCGGCAGGAGGGCAGTGAGGGACACCTGCTGCCGCTGCTGGAGTTTCTGGAGCTCTCCCCGCTCCTGACTGTCCCCCGTCCCGGCAGGAGGGCAGTGAGGGACACCTGCTGCCGCTGCTGGAGTTTCTGGAGCTCTCCCCGCTCCTGACTGTCCCCCGTCCCGGCAGGAGGGCAGTGAGGGACACCTGCTGCCGCTGCTGGAGTTTCTGGAGCTGTCCCCACCGGCCCGGGCCCGGCTGAATTGTCTCCGGTCCCACCCCGACGGACCGACCCGGCGTTCATTCGACGCCGCCGTGGTCGCTGACTACGCCTACAGTGAGCCCAACCTGCGACGGATCGTGGACCAGCACATAGACGCCATCGGCGAGATCCTGCAGGAGTACGGCCTGAACATGCCGCACAGCAAATACGAGCTGTATGGGAAGGAGCAGCTGCCTGTGTGAGGAGAGAACAGGTCGGCCGACCAACGGTGGCTGCTGATCGATTTCGAACGGTGGCTGTCGATGGAAAATGGTACGTAATGAGAAATGAAGTATAGTACATGTTTGAAGAGTTTTGGTTGGTATGGTAAAGAACGCAGTATCAACATGCATTTTGTTTCTTCTATGCTGCCACCCATGAACATGTGACCAGGAGTGCCCCCGCCCTCTATCCCAACGACGCACATCACCTTACGTTAACGCCAGAAAACAAAAGAGAAAATGTCGCGGCACTCCCAGCTGAGAAATGGAAGAAGAAAATACAAAAGCAAATGAAGAGAGGAGGGCGGTGGTGTGTTAGCTGTGGTCAAAAATAAGAAGGCAAAAAGTAGTCGCTGCTGAAATCAGCAAGCGACTGCCCCCCCCCCCCGCTACGCCCCCTGGGAATCGTACATTCTCACATTATTGCACATACATAACCGAGTTAGTAAGGATCGCAAGGGTCTGCCTCACTGTCTGCTGCCCCGATCTCGCATTCGACAGTCGGCCGCCATTACAGCCAGTCACAGCCAAGTACCTAAGCTTCGTTCAGGTGTATTCATTCATTGGAACACAATCAACATTGCCCTACTCGTAAGCAGTTCCGCACGGCGTATGTTAGCCTTAGCCACAAACCCGTGTCTTAAAAGATTACCGACAATCAGCCTTTTGCCTTCCTGCATGCCAGTGATGACTGATGATGATGCAAACTTGACGGTGCGATAGAATGCCACTAAAATGGCACAGCACACTCATGAAAATGCTGCAAATGAGTCAGCACGCGTGTCTAGCACAGTGGATACGGGATAGTACACAAGCCGACCATGCGATGACAGCAACCAACGGCGCCACGCACTGCACCAGGTTCACCCCGTCTCGGGTCCCCCTCCGACGGCTCACACGTCGTCTGCCCGGCTCCGACACGGACGTCGGGGCCGCCGCGCACCGCTATATCACTGCCAGATCAACATCACATAATCTGAGATAAACGTCCTGTCCTATGTCCAGTCCTGTCTAGTGGCTCAGGTCACGGCACCAGTCACTGTGAGCTGAACGTCATGTCCATCTCTGTCCAGTTCTGTCCGAGGTCGCTGTCCGTGTCCTCCACGGCCTCGTCGTTCTCCGACTCGGCTGCCTCGTCCACGTCCAGCTCGTATGAGCGCTCCTGCTGGTCCGGTCCCTCCTCCAGCCGGCGCAGCGAGCGCAGAGCACGCTCACTGGTCGGATCCAGACTGGCGGACACAGACGCGGTCAGACGCGGTCAGACGCGGACACAGACGCCGTCAGACGCGGCCAGACGCGGTCAGAAGCTGTCAGACGCGGTCAGACGCGGTCAGACGCGGACACAGACGCCGTCAGACGCGGTCAGACGCGGACACAGACGCCGTCAGACGCGGCCAGACGCGGTCAGAAGCTGTCAGAGGCTGTCAGACGCGGTCAGACGCGGTCAGACGCGGTCAGACGCGGACACAGACGCCGTCAGAAGCTGTCAGACGCTGTCTGACGCGGTCAGACGCGGTCAGACGCCGTCAGACGCGGTCAGAAGCTGTCAGAAGCTGTCAGACGCGGTCAGACGAGGTCAGACGCGGTCAGACGCGGTCAGACGCGGTCAGACGCTGTTAGACGCGGTCATAAGCTGTCAGACGCTGTCAGACGCGGTCAGACGCGGTCAGACGCTGTCAGACATGTCCAGACACGGCCAGACACGGCCAGATACGGCCAGATACGTCCAGATACGTCCAGATACGTCCAGATACGTCCAGATACGTCCAGATACGTCCAGATACGTCCAGATACGTCCAGACACGGCCAGATACGGCCATATACAGCCAGATACGGCCTGCCACGGCCAGATACGGCCAGATACGGCCAGATACGGCCAGATACGGCCAGATACGGCCACACACGTCCAGATACGGCCACACACGGCCTGCCACGGCCAGATACGGCCAGATACGTCCAGATACGTCCAGACACGTCCAGATACGGCCAGATACGGCCTGCCACGGGCAGATACGGCCAGATACGTCAAGATACGGCCAGATACGGCCAGATACGGCCACACACGGCCTGCCACGGCCTGCCACGGCCTGCCACGGCCTGCCACGGCCTGCCACGGCCTGCCACGGCCTGCCACGGCCAGATACGGCCAGACATGGCCAGACACGTCCAGACACGCCCAGACACGTCCAGACACGGCCAGACACGGCCAGACACGGCCAGATACGTCCAGATACGTCCAGATACGGCCAGATACGGCCAGACACGGCCAGACACGGCCAGACACGGCCAGACATGGCCAGACACGTCCAGACACGGCCAGACACGTCCAGACACGGCCAGACACGGCCAGATACGGCCAGGCATGGCCAGACACGGCCAGACACGTCCAGACACGTCCAGACACGGCCAGACACGGCCAGACACGGCCAGATACGTCCAGACACGTCCAGACACGTCCAGACACGGCCAGATACGGCCAGACATGGCCAGACACGGCCAGATACGGCCAGACACGTCCAGACACGGCCAGACACGGCCAGATACGTCCAGATACGGCCAGATACGGCCAGACACGGCCAGACACGGCCAGATACGGCCAGACATGGCCAGACCTGGTAAGCCACGGTCACGCGGTCAGACACGGTCAGATGTGGTCAGACACGGTCGGATGTGGTCAGACACGGTCGGATGTGGTCAGACACGGTCAGATGTGGTCCGACACGGTCGGATGTGGTCAGACAGGACCAGAGCTGGGCGGCATATGCACAGGTGAAGGTCAAGTATCGACAAAGGCATTCCACACGGCTGCACTTATTTAAATCAAACTTAGATAAGAATATTGCGATCAAACTTTCGAAGCATCGAAATTTTTGCATTATTCCAATTTCCCAATCACTTACGCAGGCGAGCATGTACCTGCATTTCCCAATAAGCACGGTCTCACTGACAAAGAGGACTCACTTGAGTGCGATCTGGTAGTGGTGGAGGGCGCGCTCCTCGTCGTGGTCCCGGACGAGCAGGTCGGCCAGCGCCAGGTGGAGCCGACAGGTGGAGTGTGTCGCCACCTGGCGGCGCAGCAGCTCGATCGCCAGCTCTGGTAGGTTACTCTGCACAGACGGAGAGAACATATCGAACAGACTACTTAGGTAGGTTATTCTGCTGCCACAGACAGGCGATGGCGGTACAGCTTATATAGCAGACGGAGAGACGGTCCAGATATACAGACGGCTCCGGCAGGTTACTCTGCCCACACACAGAGGGAGAGAGACAGTGAATATCTGACGTACCACACGGAGACGGTACAGATGTACAGACGGGTCCGGCGGGATACTCTGCCCACACACAGAGGGAGAGAGACAGTGAATATCTGACGTACCACACGGAGACGGTACAGATGTACAGAGTCACAGACGGGTCCGGCGAGTTAGTCTGCTCACACGGAGACAGTACAGATGTACAGACGGGTCCGGCGCGAGTTAGTCTGCTCACACGGAGACAGTACAGATGTACAGACGGGTCCGGCGCGAGTTAGTCTGCTCACACGGAGACGGTACAGATGTACAGACGGGTCCGGCGAGTTAGTCTGCTCACACGGAGACAGTACAGATGTACAGACGGGTCCGGCGCGAGTTAGTCTGCTCACACGGAGACAGTACAGATGTACAGACGGGTCCGGCGCGAGTTAGTCTGCTCACACGGAGACAGTACAGATGTACAGACGGGTCCGGCGCGAGTTAGTCTGCTCACACGGAGACAGTACAGATGTACAGACGGGTCCGGCGCGAGTTAGTCTGCTCACACGGAGACAGTACAGATGTACAGACGGGTCCGGCGCGAGTTAGTCTGCTCACACGGAGACAGTACAGATGTACAGACGGGTCCGGCGCGAGTTAGTCTGCTCACACGGAGACAGTACAGATGTACAGACGGGTCCGGCGCGAGTTAGTCTGCTCACACGGAGACAGTACAGATGTACAGACGGGTCCGGCGCGAGTTAGTCTGCTCACACGGAGACGGTACAGATGTACAGACGGGTCCGGCGCGAGTTAGTCTGCTCACACGGAGACAGTACAGATGTACAGACGGGTCCGGCGCGAGTTAGTCTGCTCACACGGAGACAGTACAGATGTACAGACGGGTCCGGCGCGAGTTAGTCTGCTCACACGGAGACAGTACAGATGTACAGACGGGTCCGGCGCGAGTTAGTCTGCTCACACGGAGACAGTACAGATGTACAGACGGGTCCGGCGCGAGTTAGTCTGCTCACACGGAGACAGTACAGATGTACAGACGGGTCCGGCGCGAGTTAGTCTGCTCACACGGAGACAGTACAGATGTACAGACGGGTCCGGCGCGAGTTAGTCTGCTCACACGGAGACAGTACAGATGTACAGACGGGTCCGGCGCGAGTTAGTCTGCTCACACGGAGACAGTACAGATGTACAGACGGGTCCGGCGCGAGTTAGTCTGCTCACACGGAGACAGTACAGATGTACAGACGGGTCCGGCGCGAGTTAGTCTGCTCACACGGAGACAGTACAGAGTCACAGACGGGTCCGGCGCGAGTTAGTCTGCTCACACGGAGACAGTACAGATGTACAGACGGGTCCGGCGCGAGTTAGTCTGCTCACACGGAGACAGTACAGATGTACAGACGGGTCCGGCGCGAGTTAGTCTGCTCACACGGAGACAGTACAAATGTACAGACGGGTCCGGCGCGAGTTAGTCTGCTCACACGGAGACAGTACAGATGTACAGACGGGTCCGGCGCGAGTTAGTCTGCTCACACGGAGACAGTACAGAGTCACAGACGGGTCCGGCGCGAGTTAGTCTGCTCACACGGAGACAGTACAGAGTCACAGACGGGTCCGGCGCGAGTTAGTCTGCTCACACGGAGACAGTACAGATGTACAGACGGGTCCGGCGCGAGTTAGTTTGCTCACACGGAGACAGTACAGATGTACAGACGGGTCCGGCGCGAGTTAGTCTGCTCACACGGAGACAGTACAGAGTCACAGACGGGTCCGGCGAGTTAGTCTGCTCACACGGAGACGGTACAGATGTACAGACGGGTCCGGCGCGAGTTAGTCTGCTCACACGGAGACGGTACAGATGTACAGACGGGTCCGGCGCGAGTTAGTCTGCTCACACGGAGACAGTACAGATGTACAGACGGGTCCGGCGCGAGTTAGTCTGCTCACATGGAGACAGTACAGATGTACAGACGGGTCCGGCGCGAGTTAGTCTGCTCACACGGAGACAGTACAGATGTACAGACGGGTCCGGCGCGAGTTAGTCTGCTCACACGGAGACAGTACAGATGTACAGACGGGTCCGGCGCGAGTTAGTCTGCTCACACGGAGACAGTACAGATGTACAGACGGGTCCGGCGCGAGTTAGTCTGCTCACACGGAGACAGTACAGATGTACAGACGGGTCCGGCGCGAGTTAGTCTGCTCACACGGAGACAGTACAGATGTACAGACGGGTCCGGCGCGAGTTAGTCTGCTCACACGGAGACAGTACAGATGTACAGACGGGTCCGGCGCGAGTTAGTCTGCTCACACGGAGACAGTACAGAGTCACAGACGGGTCCGGCGCGAGTTAGTCTGCTCACACGGAGACAGTACAGATGTACAGACGGGTCCGGCGCGAGTTAGTCTGCTCACACGGAGACAGTACAGATGTACAGACGGGTCCGGCGCGAGTTAGTCTGCTCACACGGAGACAGTACAGAGTCACAGACGGGTCCGGCGCGAGTTAGTCTGCTCACACGGAGACAGTACAGATGTACAGACGGGTCCGGCGCGAGTTAGTCTGCTCACACGGAGACAGTACAGATGTACAGACGGGTCCGGCGCGAGTTAGTCTGCTCACACGGAGACAGTACAGATGTACAGACGGGTCCGGCGCGAGTTAGTCTGCTCACACGGAGACAGTACAGATGTACAGACGGGTCCGGCGCGAGTTAGTCTGCTCACACGGAGACAGTACAGATGTACAGACGGGTCCGGCGCGAGTTAGTCTGCTCACACGGAGACGGTACAGATGTACAGACGGGTCCGGCGCGAGTTAGTCTGCTCACACGGAGACAGTACAGATGTACAGACGGGTCCGGCGCGAGTTAGTCTGCTCACACGGAGACAGTACAGATGTACAGACGGGTCCGGCGCGAGTTAGTCTGCTCACACGGAGACAGTACAGATGTACAGACGGGTCCGGCGCGAGTTAGTCTGCTCACACGGAGACAGTACAGATGTACAGACGGGTCCGGCGCGAGTTAGTCTGCTCACACGGAGACAGTACAGATGTACAGACGGGTCCGGCGCGAGTTAGTCTGCTCACACGGAGACAGTACAGATGTACAGACGGGTCCGGCGCGAGTTAGTCTGCTCACACGGAGACAGTACAGATGTACAGACGGGTCCGGCGCGAGTTAGTCTGCTCACACGGAGACGGTACAGATGTACAGACGGGTCCGGCGCGAGTTAGTCTGCTCACACGGAGACAGTACAGAGTCACAGACGGGTCCGGCGAGAGTTAGTCTGCTCACACGGAGACAGTACAGATGTACAGACGGGTCCGGCGCGAGTTAGTCTGCTCACACGGAGACAGTACAGATGTACAGACGGGTCCGGCGCGAGTTAGTCTGCTCACACGGAGACAGTACAGATGTACAGACGGGTCCGGCGCGAGTTAGTCTGCTCACACGGAGACAGTACAGATGTACAGACGGGTCCGGCGCGAGTTAGTCTGCTCACACGGAGACAGTACAGATGTACAGACGGGTCCGGCGCGAGTTAGTCTGCTCACACGGAGACAGTACAGATGTACAGACGGGTCCGGCGCGAGTTAGTCTGCTCACACGGAGACAGTACAGATGTACAGACGGGTCCGGCGCGAGTTAGTCTGCTCACACGGAGACGGTACAGATGTACAGACGGGTCCGGCGCGAGTTAGTCTGCTCACACGGAGACAGTACAGATGTACAGACGGGTCCGGCGCGAGTTAGTCTGCTCACACGGAGACAGTACAGATGTACAGACGGGTCCGGCGCGAGTTAGTCTGCTCACACGGAGACAGTACAGATGTACAGACGGGTCCGGCGCGAGTTAGTCTGCTCACACGGAGACAGTACAGATGTACAGACGGGTCCGGCGCGAGTTAGTCTGCTCACACGGAGACAGTACAGATGTACAGACGGGTCCGGCGCGAGTTAGTCTGCTCACACGGAGACAGTACAGATGTACAGACGGGTCCGGCGCGAGTTAGTCTGCTCACACGGAGACGGTACAGATGTACAGACGGGTCCGGCGCGAGTTAGTCTGCTCACACGGAGACAGTACAGATGTACAGACGGGTCCGGCGCGAGTTAGTCTGCTCACACGGAGACAGTACAGATGTACAGACGGGTCCGGCGCGAGTTAGTCTGCTCACACGGAGACAGTACAGATGTACAGATGGGTCCGGCGCGAGTTAGTCTGCTCACACGGAGACAGTACAGAGTCACAGACGGGTCCGGCGCGAGTTAGTCTGCTCACACGGAGACAGTACAGATGTACAGACGGGTCCGGCGCGAGTTAGTCTGCTCACACGGAGACAGTACAGATGTACAGACGGGTCCGGCGCGAGTTAGTCTGCTCACACGGAGACAGTACAGAGTCACAGACGGGTCCGGCGCGAGTTAGTCTGCTCACACGGAGACGGTACAGATGTACAGACGGGTCCGGCGCGAGTTAGTCTGCTCACACGGAGACAGTACAGATGTACAGACGGGTCCGGCGCGAGTTAGTCTGCTCACACGGAGACAGTACAGATGTACAGACGGGTCCGGCGCGAGTTAGTCTGCTCACACGGAGACAGTACAGATGTACAGACGGGTCCGGCGCGAGTTAGTCTGCTCACACGGAGACAGTACAGATGTACAGACGGGTCCGGCGCGAGTTAGTCTGCTCACACGGAGACAGTGCAGATGTACAGACGGGTCCGGCGCGAGTTAGTCTGCTCACACGGAGACAGTGCAGATGTACAGACGGGTCCGGCGCGAGTTAGTCTGCTCACACGGAGACGGTACAGATGTACAGACGGGTCCGGCGCGAGTTAGTCTGCTCACACGGAGACAGTACAGATGTACAGACGGGTCCGGCGCGAGTTAGTCTGCTCACACGGAGACAGTACAGATGTACAGACGGGTCCGGCGCGAGTTAGTCTGCTCACACGGAGACAGTACAGATGTACAGACGGGTCCGGCGCGAGTTAGTCTGCTCACACGGAGACAGTACAGATGTACAGACGGGTCCGGCGCGAGTTAGTCTGCTCACACGGAGACAGTACAGATGTACAGACGGGTCCGGCGCGAGTTAGTCTGCTCACACGGAGACAGTACAGATGTACAGACGGGTCCGGCGCGAGTTAGTCTGCTCACACGGAGACAGTACAGATGTACAGACGGGTCCGGCGCGAGTTAGTCTGCTCACACGGAGACAGTACAGATGTACAGACGGGTCCGGCGCGAGTTAGTCTGCTCACACGGAGACAGTACAGATGTACAGACGGGTCCGGCGCGAGTTAGTCTGCTCACACGGAGACAGTACAGATGTACAGACGGGTCCGGCGCGAGTTAGTCTGCTCACACGGAGACGGTACAGATGTACAGACGGGTCCGGCGCGAGTTAGTCTGCTCACACGGAGACAGTACAGATGTACAGACGGGTCCGGCGCGAGTTAGTCTGCTCACACGGAGACAGTACAGATGTACAGACGGGTCCGGCGCGAGTTAGTCTGCTCACACGGAGACGGTACAGATGTACAGACGGATCCGGCGCGAGTTAGTCTGCTCACACGGAGACAGTACAGATGTACAGACGGGTCCGGCGCGAGTTAGTCTGCTCACACGGAGACAGTACAGATGTACAGACGGGTCCGGCGCGAGTTAGTCTGCTCACACGGAGACAGTACAGATGTACAGACGGGTCCGGCGCGAGTTAGTCTGCTCACACGGAGACAGTACAGATGTACAGACGGGTCCGGCGCGAGTTAGTCTGCTCACACGGAGACAGTACAGATGTACAGACGGGTCCGGCGCGAGTTAGTCTGCTCACACGGAGACGGTACAGATGTACATACGGGTCCGGCGCGAGTTAGTCTGCTCACACGGAGACAGTACAGATGTACAGACGGGTCCGGCGCGAGTTAGTCTGCTCACACGGAGACAGTACAGATGTACAGACGGGTCCGGCGCGAGTTAGTCTGCTCACACGGAGACAGTACAGATGTACAGACGGGTCCGGCGCGAGTTAGTCTGCTCACACGGAGACAGTACAGATGTACAGACGGGTCCGGCGCGAGTTAGTCTGCTCACACGGAGACGGTACAGATGTACAGACGGGTCCGGCGCGAGTTAGTCTGCTCACACGGAGACAGTACAGATGTACAGACGGGTCCGGCGCGAGTTAGTCTGCTCACACGGAGACAGTACAGATGTACAGACGGGTCCGGCGCGAGTTAGTCTGCTCACACGGAGACGGTACAGATGTACAGACGGGTCCGGCGCGAGTTAGTCTGCTCACACGGAGACAGTACAGATGTACAGACGGGTCCGGCGCGAGTTAGTCTGCTCACACGGAGACAGTACAGATGTACAGACGGGTCCGGCGCGAGTTAGTCTGCTCACACGGAGACAGTACAGATGTACAGACGGGTCCGGCGCGAGTTAGTCTGCTCACACGGAGACAGTACAGAGTCACAGACGGGTCCGGCGCGAGTTAGTCTGCTCACACGGAGACAGTACAGATGTACAGACGGGTCCGGCGCGAGTTAGTCTGCTCACACGGAGACAGTACAGATGTACAGACGGGTCCGGCGCGAGTTAGTCTGCTCACACGGAGACAGTACAGATGTACAGACGGGTCCGGCGCGAGTTAGTCTGCTCACACGGAGACAGTACAGATGTACAGACGGGTCCGGCGCGAGTTAGTCTGCTCACACGGAGACAGTACAGATGTACAGACGGGTTCGGCGCGAGTTAGTCTGCTCACACGGAGACGGTACAGATGTACAGACGGGTCCGGCGCAAGTTAGTCTGCTCACACGGAGACAGTACAGATGTACAGACGGGTCCGGCGCGAGTTAGTCTGCTCACACGGAGACAGTACAGATGTACAGACGGGTCCGGCGCGAGTTAGTCTGCTCACACGGAGACAGTACAGATGTACAGACGGGTCCGGCGCGAGTTAGTCTGCTCACACGGAGACAGTACAGATGTACAGACGGGTCCGGCGCGAGTTAGTCTGCTCACACGGAGACAGTACAGATGTACAGACGGGTCCGGCGCGAGTTAGTCTGCTCACACGGAGACAGTACAGATGTACAGACGGGTCCGGCGCGAGTTAGTCTGCTCACACGGAGACAGTACAGATGTACAGACGGGTCCGGCGCGAGTTAGTCTGCTCACACGGAGACAGTACAGATGTACAGACGGGTCCGGCGCGAGTTAGTCTGCTCACACGGAGACAGTACAGATGTACAGACGGGTCCGGCGCGAGTTAGTCTGCTCACACGGAGACAGTACAGATGTACAGACGGGTCCGGCGCGAGTTAGTCTGCTCACACGGAGACAGTACAGATGTACAGACGGGTCCGGCGCGAGTTAGTCTGCTCACACGGAGACAGTACAGATGTACAGACGGGTCCGGCGCGAGTTAGTCTGCTCACACGGAGACAGTACAGAGTCACAGACGGGTCCGGCGCGAGTTAGTCTGCTCACACGGAGACAGTACAGATGTACAGACGGGTCCGGCGCGAGTTAGTCTGCTCACACGGAGACAGTACAGATGTACAGACGGGTCCGGCGCGAGTTAGTCTGCTCACACGGAGACAGTACAGATGTACAGACGGGTCCGGCGCGAGTTAGTCTGCTCACACGGAGACAGTACAGATGTACAGACGGGTCCGGCGCGAGTTAGTCTGCTCACACGGAGACAGTACAGAGTCACAGACGGGTCCGGCGCGAGTTAGTCTGCTCACACGGAGACAGTACAGAGTCACAGACGGGTCCGGCGCGAGTTAGTCTGCTCACACGGAGACAGTACAGATGTACAGACGGGTCCGGCGCGAGTTAGTCTGCTCACACGGAGACAGTACAGATGTACAGACGGGTCCGGCGCGAGTTAGTCTGCTCACACGGAGACAGTACAGAGTCACAGACGGGTCCGGCGAGTTAGTCTGCTCACACGGAGACGGTACAGATGTACAGACGGGTCCGGCGCGAGTTAGTCTGCTCACACGGAGACAGTACAGATGTACAGACGGGTCCGGCGCGAGTTAGTCTGCTCACACGGAGACAGTACAGATGTACAGACGGGTCCGGCGCGAGTTAGTCTGCTCACACGGAGACAGTACAGATGTACAGACGGGTCCGGCGCGAGTTAGTCTGCTCACACGGAGACAGTACAGATGTACAGACGGGTCCGGCGCGAGTTAGTCTGCTCACACGGAGACAGTACAGATGTACAGACGGGTCCGGCGCGAGTTAGTCTGCTCACACGGAGACAGTACAGATGTACAGACGGGTCCGGCGCGAGTTAGTCTGCTCACACGGAGACAGTACAGATGTACAGACGGGTCCGGCGCGAGTTAGTCTGCTCACACGGAGACAGTACAGATGTACAGACGGGTCCGGCGCGAGTTAGTCTGCTCACACGGAGACAGTACAGATGTACAGACGGGTCCGGCGCGAGTTAGTCTGCTCACACGGAGACAGTACAGATGTACAGACGGGTCCGGCGCGAGTTAGTCTGCTCACACGGAGACAGTACAGATGTACAGACGGGTCCGGCGCGAGTTAGTCTGCTCACACGGAGACAGTACAGAGTCACAGACGGGTCCGGCGCGAGTTAGTCTGCTCACACGGAGACAGTACAGATGTACAGACGGGTCCGGCGCGAGTTAGTCTGCTCACACGGAGACAGTACAGATGTACAGACGGGTCCGGCGCGAGTTAGTCTGCTCACACGGAGACAGTACAGATGTACAGACGGGTCCGGCGCGAGTTAGTCTGCTCACACGGAGACAGTACAGATGTACAGACGGGTCCGGCGCGAGTTAGTCTGCTCACACGGAGACAGTACAGATGTACAGACGGGTCCGGCGCGAGTTAGTCTGCTCACACGGAGACAGTACAGATGTACAGACGGGTCCGGCGCGAGTTAGTCTGCTCACACGGAGACGGTACAGATGTACAGACGGGTCCGGCGCGAGTTAGTCTGCTCACACGGAGACAGTACAGATGTACAGACGGGTCCGGCGCGAGTTAGTCTGCTCACACGGAGACAGTACAGATGTACAGACGGGTCCGGCGCGAGTTAGTCTGCTCACACGGAGACAGTACAGATGTACAGACGGGTCCGGCGCGAGTTAGTCTGCTCACACGGAGACAGTACAGATGTACAGACGGGTCCGGCGCGAGTTAGTCTGCTCACACGGAGACAGTACAGATGTACAGACGGGTCCGGCGCGAGTTAGTCTGCTCACACGGAGACAGTACAGATGTACAGACGGGTCCGGCGCGAGTTAGTCTGCTCACACGGAGACAGTACAGATGTACAGACGGGTCCGGCGCGAGTTAGTCTGCTCACACGGAGACAGTACAGATGTACAGACGGGTCCGGCGCGAGTTAGTCTGCTCACACGGAGACAGTACAGATGTACAGACGGGTCCGGCGCGAGTTAGTCTGCTCACACGGAGACAGTACAGATGTACAGACGGGTCCGGCGCGAGTTAGTCTGCTCACACGGAGACAGTACAGATGTACAGACGGGTCCGGCGCGAGTTAGTCTGCTCACACGGAGACAGTACAGATGTACAGACGGGTCCGGCGCGAGTTAGTCTGCTCACACGGAGACAGTACAGATGTACAGACGGGTCCGGCGCGAGTTAGTCTGCTCACACGGAGACAGTACAGATGTACAGACGGGTCCGGCGCGAGTTAGTCTGCTCACACGGAGACAGTACAGATGTACAGACGGGTCCGGCGCGAGTTAGTCTGCTCACACGGAGACAGTACAGATGTACAGACGGGTCCGGCGCGAGTTAGTCTGCTCACACGGAGACAGTACAGATGTACAGACGGGTCCGGCGCGAGTTAGTCTGCTCACACGGAGACAGTACAGATGTACAGACGGGTCCGGCGCGAGTTAGTCTGCTCACACGGAGACAGTACAGATGTACAGACGGGTCCGGCGCGAGTTAGTCTGCTCACACGGAGACAGTACAGATGTACAGACGGGTCCGGCGCGAGTTAGTCTGCTCACACGGAGACAGTACAGATGTACAGACGGGTCCGGCGCGAGTTAGTCTGCTCACACGGAGACAGTACAGATGTACAGACGGGTCCGGCGCGAGTTAGTCTGCTCACACGGAGACAGTACAGATGTACAGACGGGTCCGGCGCGAGTTAGTCTGCTCACACGGAGACAGTACAGATGTACAGACGGGTCCGGCGCGAGTTAGTCTGCTCACACGGAGACAGTACAGATGTACAGACGGGTCCGGCGCGAGTTAGTCTGCTCACACGGAGACAGTACAGATGTACAGACGGGTCCGGCGCGAGTTAGTCTGCTCACACGGAGACGGTACAGATGTACAGACGGGTCCGGCGCGAGTTAGTCTGCTCACACGGAGACAGTACAGATGTACAGACGGGTCCGGCGCGAGTTAGTCTGCTCACACGGAGACAGTACAGATGTACAGACGGGTCCGGCGCGAGTTAGTCTGCTCACACGGAGACAGTACAGATGTACAGACGGGTCCGGCGCGAGTTAGTCTGCTCACACGGAGACAGGTACAGATGTACAGACGGGTCCGGCGCGAGTTAGTCTGCTCACACGGAGACAGTACAGATGTACAGACGGGTCCGGCGCGAGTTAGTCTGCTCACACGGAGACAGTACAGATGTACAGACGGGTCCGGCGCGAGTTAGTCTGCTCACACGGAGACGGTACAGATGTACAGACGGGTCCGGCGCGAGTTAGTCTGCTCACACGGAGACAGTACAGATGTAGTCACCGCACCGGTACACGGAACACGCCAGTCACCGCACCGGTACAATATACACGGAACACGCCAGTCACCGCACCGGTACAATATACACGGAACACGCCAGTCACCGCACCGGTACAATATACACGGAACACGCCAGTCACCGCACCGGTACAATATACACGGAACACGCCAGTCACCGCACCGGTACAATATACACGGAACACGCCAGTCACCGCACCGGTACAATATACACGGGGCACGCCAGTCACCGCACCGGTACAATATACACGGGACACGCCAGTCACCGCACCGGTACAATATACACGGAACACGCCAGTCACCGCACCGGTACAATATACACGGAACACGCCAGTCACCGCACCGGTACAAGATACACGGAACACGCCAGTCACCGCACCAGTACAAGATACACGGGACACGCCAGTCACCGCACCGATACAATATACACGGAACACGCCAGTCACCGCACCGGTACAATATACACGGAACACGCCAGTCACCGCACCGGTACAATATACACGGAACACGCCAGTCACCGCACCGGTACAATATACACGGAACACGCCAGTCACCGCACCGGTACAAGATACACGGGACACGCCAGTCACCGCACCGGTACAATATACACGGGGCACGCCAGTCACCGCACCGGTACAATATACACGGAACACGCCAGTCACCGCACCGGTACAATATACACGGAACACGCCAGTCACCGCACCGGTACAATATACACGGGACACGCCAGTCACCGCACCGATACAATATACACGGAACACGCCAGTCACCGCACCGGTACAATATACACGGGACACGCCAGTCACCGCACCGGTACAATATACACGGAACCGCCAGTCACCGCACCGGTACAATATATACACGGAACACGCCAGTCACCGCACCGGTACAATATACACGGAACACGCCAGTCACCGCACCGGTACAATATACACGGAACACGCCAGTCACCGCACCGGTACAATATACACGGGACACGCCAGTCACCGCACCGGTACAAGAGTTCAGGTTTGGATTAGTCGGCTGGGGATAGTCTCGAAACATTGCGCTAAAGGTGCCTTTTTAAGATGTTTGAACACAAAGCGTTGAAAATAGCCACTGACAATAGCATCTACAACATACAGTGAACGAAGGCTGTTGCGATTTCGGCAGCAGCAGCAGACGAAAGCAGCATCAGGCAGTGGAGACACTGACCTTTTCGTATATTTCGGCCAGTAGGTAGGCGGCGGGCAGGTAGCTGGGGTCCTTGTCTAGCGCCTTCTCCAGACAGGAGCGTACCCGACTCAGGTAGAGAGGCTCCTTCAGCATCACGCTGGCGTACAGCTGAAGGCAAACACATCAACACACGCTATCACACCGGTCTGAAACGGCAGAACCATACACAATCTTCTAACTAGGGCTCAAGTCATACGTATCAATTTGTAATGAATTGGCGGAAAGACTCAACTCGTCATTGCATGTCGCTGTGTGCCGCTGCTCCCCCCCCCCCCCGTTCACCGGCAGCCCTCGTTCGTCCCCCCCCCGTTCACCGGCAGCCCTCGTTAGTCCCCTCCTCCGCTCACCGTCAGCCCTCATTCGTCCTCCCCCGCTAACCGTCAACCCTCGTTCGTCTCCTCCCCGCTAACCGTCATCCCTCGTTCGTCCCCCCCCCCGTTCACCGGCAGCCCTCGTTCGTCTCCCCTCGTTCACCGGCATCCCTCGTTAGTCCCTCCTCCGCTCACCGTCAGCCCTCATTCGTCCTCCCCCGCTAACCGTCAGCCCTCGTTCGTCTCCTCCCCTGCTCACGTCAGCCCTCGTTCGTCTCCTCCCCGCTAACCGTCAGCACTCGTTCGTCCCCTCCCCTGCTCACGTCAGCCCTCGTTCGTCTCCTCCCCGCTAACCGTCAGCCCTCGTTCGTCCCCTCCCCTGCTCACGTCAGCCCTCGTTCGTCTCCTCCCCCGCTAACGGTCAGCCCTCGTTGGTCTCCTCCGTTCACCGTCAGCCCTCGTTCGTCCCTTCCCCCGCTAACGGTCAGCCCTCGTTCGTCTCCTCCCCTGCTCACGTCAGCCCTCGTTCGTCTCCTCCCCGCTAACCGTCAGCACTCGTTCGTCCCCTCCCCTGCTCACGTCAGCCCTCGTTCGTCTCCTCCCCGCTAACCGTCAGCCCTCGTTCGTCCCCTCCCCTGCTCACGTCAGCCCTCGTTCGTCTCCTCCCCCGCTAACGGTCAGCCCTCGTTGGTCTCCTCCGTTCACCGTCAGCCCTCGTTCGTCCCTTCCCCCGCTAACGGTCAGCCCTCGTTCGTCTCCTCCGTTCACCGTCAGCCCTCGTTCGTCCCTTCCCCCGCTAACCGTCAGCCCTCGTTCGTCTCCTCCCCCGCTCACCGTCAGCGCCCGCGCCGTGAAGCCCATCTCCTTGCAGGCGTTGTTGGCGAGCGCGATGGCCTCTTTGCTGCGGTTCGTCCCTTCCCCCGCTAACCGTCAGCCCTCGTTCGTCTCCTCCCCCGCTCACCGTCAGCGCCCGCGCCGTGAAGCCCATCTCCTTGCAGGCGTTGTTGGCGAGCGCGATGGCCTCTTTGCTGCGATTCAGGTAGACGTAGCACTGAACGAGGCCGTGCACCGGCTCGTACCGGTAGGACGCCATCTGCATGGCCTCGCGGAAGTGAACCACCGCCTCCTGGGTCTTCTTCAGCTCCAGCAGCAGGTTACCCTTCAGTACCAGCGCCTCCACGCTGCGCGGCGCCAGAACAGACGCCTGCAGAACGGAACAAGAGGACGTTGGGGGTTCAGAGACTTCACACCGCGCGGCGCCAGCACAGACGCCTGCAGGACGGAACAGGAGGACGTTAGGGGGTTCAGAGACTTCACACCGCGCGGCGCCAGCACAGACGCCTGCAGGACGGAACAGGAGGACGTTAGGGGGTTCAGAGACTTCACACCGCGCGGCGCCAGCACAGACGCCTGCAGGACGGAACAGGGGGGACGTTAGGGGGTTCAGAGACTTCACCTGCGCGGCGCCAGCACAGACGCCTGCAGGACGGAACAGGGGGGGGGGGGGGGGGGGGGGGGGGGGTATGGTAGTGGGGAGTATACACAGACGAGGCCATTTAATATAATAGTTTCGAAATGGTGATATACGATTGGTGAGCAAGGAACTGAATTAAAAACTTGACAAAGAAGACGCTCTACAAGGACTCAAAGATACAATCCTAACGCCATGTATGAAATCCTAATGTCATGTACCAGTGCTCTTCATTAGTATCCTATCCCCACGCGACCTGCTTGGCAATCATGACAAGTGACAGAGGCAGTAAGCAGAACATGTGTCTGGAGTCTGGACACTAAGCAGAGTCGGAGGGCCGGTGGCGGCAGCGTGCTCCGATAGCGGTACGCGGTAACAGCGGCAGTAACAGCGGCAGTAACAGCGGCAGTAACAGCGGCAGTAACAGTGTACAGAAGTCAGAACGTCCCGTGTCCCCGAATTCCCATTCCCATGTAGAATTTCATCCTGTGTTCGTCGGTGGCTTCACTTTGATCCCAGGACTACTGTTCTCACCGTGCACGATACTCCTGTTCTCACACCGTGCATGATACTCCTGTTCTCACCGTGCATGCTACTCCTGTTCTCACACTGTGCATGCTACTCATGTTCTCACACCGTGCATGCTACTCATGTTCTCACACCGTGCATGCTACTCATGTTCTCACACCGTGCATGCTACTCATGTTCTCACACCGTGCATGATACTCCTGTTCTCACACTGTGCATGCTACTCATGTTCTCACTCCGTGCATGCTACTCATGTTCTCACACCGTGCATGCTACTCATGTTCTCACACCGTGCATGCTACTCATGTTCTCACACCGTGCATGATACTCCTGTTCTCACACCGTGCATGCTACTCATGTTCTCACACCGTGCATGATACTCCTGTTCTCACACTGTGCATGCTACTCATGTTCTCACACCGTGCATGCTACTCATGTTCTCACACCGTGCATGATACTCATGTTCTCACACCGTGCATGCTACTCATGTTCTTACACCGTTCATGATACTCCTGTTCTCACACCGTGCATGCTACTCATGTTCTCACACCGTGCATGATACTCCTGTTCTCACACTGTGCATGCTACTCATGTTCTCACACCGTGCATGCTACTCATGTTCTCACACCGTGCATGATACTCATGTTCTCACACCGTGCATGCTACTCATGTTCTTACACCGTTCATGATACTCATGTTCTTACACTGTGCATGATGCTCCTGTTCTCACACCGTGCATGATACTCATGTTCTCACACCGTGCATGATACTCCTGTTCTCACACCGTGCATGATACTCCTGTTCTCACACCGTGCATGATACTACTGTTCTCACACCGTGCATGATACTCCTGTTCTCACACCGTGCATGGTACTCCTGTTCTCACACCGTGTATGATACTCCTGTTCTCACACCGTGTATGATACTCCTGTTCTCACACCGTGCATGATCTCTAAATTATGCCGGCCAACAGGAATTGCGCAATCGGGTGGTGAGGTCAGGACCTGCGCAACAAGCTCTGCTTAGCGTGGGTCCTGACCTCGGAAATCCATCCATACAAAAACATTCGGACTAAAAAAAAAAAAAAAAAAAAAACAACTCCTGTTCTCACACTGTGCATGCTACTCATGTTCTCACACCGTGCATGATGCTACTGTTCCCACACCGTGCATGATACTCCTGTTCTCACTCCATGGATGCTACTCATGTTCTCACACCGAGCATGATACTACTGTTCTCACACCGTGCATGATACTCATGTTCTCACACCGAGCATGATACTACTGTTCTCACACCGTGCATGATACTCATGTTCTCACTCCGTGCATGATACTCATGTTCTCACACCGTGCATGATACTCATGTTCTCACACCGTGCATGATACTCCTGTTCTCACACCGTGCATGATACTCCTGTTCTCACACTGTGCATGATACTCCTGTTCTCACACTGTGCATGATACTCCTGTTCTCACTCCATGGATGCTACTCATGTTCTTACACTGTGCATGATACTCCTGTTCTCACTCCATGGATGCTACTCATGTTCTTACACTGTGCATGATACTCCTGTTCTCACTCCATGGATGCTACTCCTATTCTCACACCGTGCATGATACTCCTGTTCTCACACCGTGCATGATACTCCTGATCGCACACTGTGCATGATACTCCTGTTCTCACTCCATGGATGCTACTCATGTTCTCACACCGTGCATGCTACTCATGTTCTCACCTTGTGAATGCTACTCCTGTTCTCACACCGTGCATGATACTCCTGTTCTCATACCGTGCATGATACTCCTGTTCTCACACCGTGCATGATACTCCTGTTCTCACACCGTGCATGCTACTCATGTTCTCACTCCGTGCATGATACTCATGTTCTCACACCGTGCATGATACTCATGTTCTCACACCGTGCATGCTACTCATGTTCTCACACCGTGCATGCTACTCATGTTCTCACACCGTGCATGCTACTCATGTTCTCACACCGTGCATGATACTCCTGTTCTCACACCGTGCATGCTACTCATGTTCTCACACTGTGCATGCTACTCCTGTTCTTACTCCGTGCATGCTACTCATGTTCTCACACCGTGCATGCTACTCATGTTCTTACACTGTGCATGCTACTCCTGTTCTTACTCCGTGCATGATACTCATGTTCTCACTCCGTGCATGATGCTCCTGTTCTCACACCGTGCATGATACTCCTGTTCTCACTCCATGGATGCTACTCCTATTCTCACACCGTGCATTATACTCCTGTTCTCACACCGTGCATGATACTCCTGATCGCACACTGTGCATGATACTCATGTTCTCACTCCGTGCATGATACTCCTGTTCTCACACCGTGCATGATACTCCTGTTCTCACACCGTGAATGATACTCATGTTCTCACACCTACATGATACTCCTGTTCTCACACCGTGCATGATACTCATGTTCTCACACCGTACATGATACTCCTGTGCTCACCTTGTGCGCGAAGTAGAGCGCCCGCTGCGGCCGCTTGTTGAGCAGTGTGTGGTAGGCCATGGCCACCCACGGCTCCGAGTGCACGTCCGACCCGGAGGCCATCAGTTGAGTGGCCAGCGCCTCCAGCTCCTTGGGCTTGCGGTCGTGGTGGAGGATGTCGGCCAGCAGGTCCATGCCGTCGCACAGCAGCGGCTCCAGCAGGCGAACCCGCTGCAGCGTGCTGGCCGCGTTCCGCTGGTCGCCGCCGTAGTAGAAGGCGCGACCCAGCGTGACCAGCATGTGCGCGTTCTCGTGCAGCGGGGACCGGTCGTCCAGCTGCTTCAGAGAGTGCGCGCACTGCACGTACTCCTGGGCGCTGAGGTGCGAGTGCGCGCGCAGCCACAGCGACACCCTGGCACAGTGAGAAAACGGCGTCAGCCCGGTCACACAGGCGCAGACTACCAGCTGGTGACCGCAGTCATCTGGGTATATACTATGCAATTATTTGAGTACCTGGAGGGCAAACCCTGCCGATTACTTACAGGAAATGTTTACAGAATTGCCAATATTCTTATTTGGTGATGAGAAAAGCGAGTCATAGATGCCCAGACAGACCCACCAAATATGACCGATTTCTCTAAGCCACATCATTATTCGTAATGAAGTTAAGTAATGTTCTTTATTGAATGACCTCGTCTAACACTCGAGGGCACTCCTGGTCACCTATTAATAGGTGGCGGTTAGAAAAAACAAAAACAAAACAGTGAGCCATATTGTGTGAGTATCTGCTCTGACCATTCCATGTTGGGCACATTGCTGGTTCCGTTGACCATGAGACAGGCCACCTCTGTTCCCTTGACTCCCATCTGCAGCAGCGCCTGAGCCGCCTCCATCGCCAACGGGCACTCCTGCACAACAAACAGCAGTGATCAATGACTAATCCGCGCAGACAAATACAAACATACAGCGTTTCAAGCACACTATACACACAAATGAGGCCTCGAATGATAATCTAACGTACATGTATCGTTCTTACCCGGAGCACCTCCTTGTAGGCTGTGATGGCCGGCCTCTCGGTGCCGCACTGCTGGTACAGGCGGCCCAGAGCCATGTTCACCTTGACCGTGCGCTGCTTGGCAGGGATAGACTCCAGAATGCCAGTCGCCTGGCCAAACTGCTTGTGGTGGACATAGCACAAGTGCAGCTGGAACTTCACGTCTGGAACGAACAAGTACACGTGTTATGGACAAAACGACACGGGATCACTTATCTGATGACATGTTTGACATCATCGTCATGACCTGGCTCACATCGTCAGCATTCCCATGGAAATTTCACATAAATTTTGGCTCTAAAAATATAGCTCAGATTCAATGGCAGATTACGACAAACAGGAATAATAAAACGTTACAATGATGACGATTTAGGTTCAGTGCCCATTGACGGTACAATGATGACGATTTAGGTTCTGTGCCCATTGACGGTACAATGATGACGATTTAGGTTCAGTGCCCATTGACGGTACAATGATGACGATTTAGGTTCAGTGCCCATTGACGGTACAATGATGACGATTTAGGTTCTGTGCCCATTGACGGTACAATGATGACGATTTAGGTTCAGTGCCCATTGACGGTACAATGATGCCGATTTAGGTTCAGTGCCCATTGACGGTACAATGATGACGATTTAGGTTCAGTGCCCATTGACGGTACAATGATGACGATTTAGGTTCTGTGCCCATTGACGGTACAATGATGACGATTTAGGTTCAGTGCCCATTGACGGTACAATGATGACGATTTAGGTTCTGTGCCCATTGACGGTACAATGATGACGATTTAGGTTCAGTGCCCATTGACGGTACAATGATGACGATTTAGGTTCAGTGCCCATTGACGGTACAATGATGACGATTTAGGTTCAGTGCCCATTGACGGTACAATGATGACGATTTAGGTTCAGTGCCCATTGACGGTACAATGATGACGATTTAGGTTCCGTGCCCATTGACGGTACAATGATGACGATTTAGGTTCAGTGGCCATTGACGGTACAATGATGACGATTTAGGTGCAGTGCCCATTGACGGCACAATGATGACGATTTAGGTTCTATGCCATTGACGGTACAATGATGACGATTTAGGTTCAGTGCCCATTGACGGCACAATGATGACGATCTAGGTTCAGTGCCCATTGACGGTACAATGATGACGATTTAGGTGCAGTGCCCATTGACGGTACAATGATGACGATTTAGATTCAGTGCCCATTGACGGTACAATGATGACGATTTAGGTGCAGTGCCCATTGACGGTACAATGATGACGATTTAGGTTCAGTGCCCATTGACACCAGTCATTTGGTGCTCATCACACGCTACAAAACTTACCGATTTCTGAAGTGCAGTCTCTGGGGAAGTCCAACTGTTTGCCTTTCACTTTGGCCAGGGACTTGCGGTATTGTAACGCCTTCTTATAGAACGCCTCAGCTCGTTTGATGTCCCTCAAGTGGAAGAACGAGTTGGCTGAATACACCAGCGTTTGATACTTGTGCAGAGGAGACAGGCCCTCGCCCTGATCAATCAGAGACGCAGGCAGCGCCAGACATACCTGCAAACACAGCAAAACCACTCTCATATATCTTCACTGTTTGTATGTTATCACAAACTCACGTATATGTTCACTTTGAACACTGTGACAATCAGTGTCCTAGCATTGGGAAATTTGGGTGGAAAATGACACTCTATGGATACTATTTTCCACTTTTTCCTGAGATTTACTGTGAATTTTCCATTCCTTATTTTAAAATGTATTGGATAATTGGAAACCTGATACTGATTGGTGGATGTAATGATAGGGACAGCCTGTGGATGAAAAGACAGATAAGAATTGGCATAGGTAATAACTAATTTCGGTGAGCAGGTAATTGGGTGATAAAGCCTGGTACATATGTTTTTTGGTTGAATTTTCCACTCTTTATACCTATTTTTAGTCAGAATTTTCCACTCCGCACCCCAACTCCAAAGCAATCCTAGGAGCCTGGTGACGATACCATTATTATTATAATTATCACTTGTATAGGCTAGGGGCACAGCTAAATATGGAAATCTTGCAACACCATTGTGGAAGAATATCCACATGACCTGTTTATTGGTCGAATGCTTTTGAGAACTGCAAGCCAGAGCAGTTTCAAGATGAGTAGGTGTGATCGTGTCCCTCCATTTCAGTGATCCTTGTCAGACCTCATCCAGCATTCAATAGTGGTGAATGTGGTAGTCCCATCCCAACTGCATGTAAAACACTAGCATAAGTCAGTCGAAACCGTAACTCACCCCAAGTCTCGTTATCATGCTGCACACAAATTGTGTCAATGTCCCTTGCTGCGGAACTCGTTTCATAGAACAACTTTTGAGTGAAAACTGGCATGAAGAGCTGTTTCCACAGTTGGCTACTCAATGCTCTCTATGGCAAGACATGACATTCCTGGAACTAACTGCCAGTCCATGTAATTGCCGCTACTTTAATAAACCAGTTCAAGAGTAGATTGGAATGTAAATGTGCTTATCAGCACAACATAATAGGGAATACATGTGTCTGGCCAAAACTACACCGCTGGCGATGCCCCTGCAACCAAAGAATGAGTACTAGACGCAAAAAATAGTAAACAATTATATCAGCCAACACTGCAATGTGGTACTACTTCTGCTGTATTGATGAGACATGCAGGGATGCTGGCTAGACAGGTTTGAAACTCTAAATATTTATAACAGAAAATAACAGATTTAACCAATTGTATGTGTGCAATGTATGTATGTATGTATGTATGTATTTACATCGTGCCATCGGTCCATGCACACATGGCTATTCTGATTGGCGAGTCAATTCGACGAACATTAGGACAAGAGGCGCACACACACACACACACACACACACACACACACACACACACACACACACATGTATACATTCCTGCTGCATCTCACTTCCGGTCACATCTAATCGTTATCAGTCCCACTCTGCTTTGTGAGCAGATGCTCTCGGAGCTCGGGTCTAAAGCGCCGCGGACCCATATCGCGGAGACTTTGCGGCAGAGCGTTGTAAGCTGTGACGGCTGAAAACAGAAAGCGGCGTCGTCCCGAGTCTGTGCGTATCACGGGTCTGTCCAGCCGGTCGGCCTGTCTGGTCACGCGGTGGTGAATATCGCCGCGAGTCACCAGGCTACTGTACAGCGACTCTGGCTGGCCGGCGGACACAATTTGTTTTAACAAAGTCAGCGAATGGTACTGGTGCAGATTTCCCACCGTCAACCAATTCAGGTCTTTCAGCACGTCACTGATGTGATCGTACTTACGACGGCCGGAGATGACTCGTGCGCCAAAGTTAAGCATTTTCTGCAGCCGTGCCATTTGTGTGATGCCGCATACACCATACACACTGATACAGTATCGTAAGGTTGATACAACGCCTATACAAGTGTATGAAAAGGAAAAATACACATTGAACATCTTAACTTGAGCATGCATTCTTGATCCTGGGAACCAACAGACTTCAGAATGAAATGTTGATGAAAGGATTGAGGCATTATTGTCAAAATTCTTAATCTGGTGTTATGCTAATAGAAAACACAGAAAATAGGTATCAATATTAAGTGCTTCCTCTACAGATTGTAACTAGTGGTACTTCATGATACAATATAAGTAATGCTTGGGAGTTGGGACATTGGAGAAAGCCTTCACTGATCACTTTGCTTACAGCATGCTATGACCATACACAATAATGCATAAACTAACTGAACTTTACAAATAAAATGCAGCCTGGTAAATTGATTACAGAATACAGAAGAGGTAATAATACCGAGGATACAAGGTAAAAATACAGAATGTTGTCACCTACCACTAGCTCAGTGTTTACTCTGGTGCCACAAAATAACCATCTAAACTGAATTACAACATATTCCCACATTTGAACAGATGCCTTTTGTAAAGTAACCCTTATGTAACTGGGTGTTTTGGAAGGCTTATCACCATCTTACCCACAATACAAGACTACATTGTTTATGAATTTTTAACCACAAACACCAATGCCATCTTAATATTAGAATCAGCAAGTAGACACACTACATATACAAATAATCATAATCAATAGTGCATTATACAATAGTAAAAAGAAAAGAATAGTTACCTATACATTTGCTACACACATGTGTATAATCTAGATTACAGTCATAAGCAGTATTGGAGTTTTAACCACTAATTGGTTCCATAACCATACTTCTCATATGCCACTGCTTCCTTGTGTGGCTTGGAGCAAAAGTGAGCAAACCCAGACTCATCACACAGGACAAAACTTAAGCCCCTCAATTTTTGCTAATAGTTAGGGTAAACAACTGTAACATGGACATGCCAAAACACTCAACTTTCCATGCTGGTTGCATTCTTTAGTGTGCTGGCATCATCTAGGTTAAAAGTCCAATCTTCAGACACATCCTAACCTCAGACATTTCATGCTATCAGAATCAGAATGCAGACAATACTGACACACAGTGCTTTAGCACATTTATAATGTTTACATTCTGATAGCATGAAAAGTCTGAGGCTAGGACGTGTCCAGGTTTACAGCAGTTTACCCTACACCAAAAACATGAAATATGGTGTTTTGACGTCAGATGTGTCTATCATTTGTATCAGTTGATTTAACTTATTTGATTTCTTTTAATTTAAAATGCAACCTAACCTGAAATACATGACCACCTATTTTTGCATCACCTGCTGGTTCCTTAATACCATTGAATTTATAATAATAAAACTCAACTTACCAGTTGCACTACGTTTGAGTAAAGCTCCTGCTCATACATCCGCTTGATGTGATCAAACAGGCTCATGGTCGATGTGTTTATATGACGTCCAACTTAATTTAGATTAACCAGAGTGAAAAACTCATAAATAAACAAATTGCTGGTTTTAGAATCTTCCAGTACAATGATAATAAAACCAATGCAAACCTTCAACACACTGCCTTTCAAAACGTCAAATTTTCTGCGCCGGAATTGATGCAAGCTGCGCCAGAAGCGAACTTAAACTGATGATCCCCGCCATGTTGCTTCAAAATGACCTATCTTACTGCATTTTCATATTATTTTGTAAAAACTAATAGGGTAGGGAACAAAAAGGGGGGGGGGGTGGGGCAAGCCCCTGGGAGAGGCCCCCCACCCCCCACAAATACCCCTGGATATGAAAAACTCTACGGATTTCGGCCACTTTATTTTGTGAGGCCCCCTTTTTAACAAATTTTCTTCGTTTACTTTTGATGAGCTGGAATGGACCACAGTGGACCACAGTGGACCACAGAATGGACCAGGACCCTCAGTAGGCATTGTACTGAGCGCATTACTAATTTGTATTGTTACGTACAGGAGAGAAAACATATCTTAGCTGACAACAGGTGGGGGTCGGCTTTTGAGTGTGGGGCGGCTGAAATGACGAAAAATGTACCGCCATTTTGATACGTGTATTTAAGCCTTTGCAGCATTTTTTATGTGGATTTTCATGTTATAGTAGGTAGGTATGTACTTGTTAGTTAGCGCCCGGCGCGAAATTTTTACGGTTTTGCCTGATAAAACCCATAAATATAGGCGGTGGGTCTTGTAGCTCGGATAATAAGCTAAAAATGCTATTCATTCAATTTAGCGTTATGACGAACCGATGATGATGACTATGGCTTCGTTATGACGATGACTACCGATGTGACGCCGCGAAGCGGCGTGAAAATGTTAATTTTAGGTCCTGGAAAACGAAATGTTAATATTGGAACCAGACCGTGAGGTGAGATGGCTTGGGGAGATGGTCCTGGCTTGTTTCCACTATTAGCTCTTCGGTCCAGCAAATTGGACACCGCTGGAGCAGCTTCCGGGTCCCGATTTCCTCGTCTTGGCGTTCGCGTCGCCTTTTTCGGAACTCGGCAAACTAGCTCAACATGTAGCCTGCTTGAAATTCAAAAGTGAATATTTTATGAAGGGAATGGGCACTGGGACCAGCAATTCCCGCCAAGGAGAGCCTCTGCCAGACACTGAATGCAATTCTTTTTCCCATTTTCCAAATTTATATAAGCAATTGCGAAACTTATGTCATGCCGCGAAGCGGCGCGAAAATTTCCAGTTTTTGACATAGCTGGATTTTGACTGCACTGCAAAAGCAATTTTTACGATAATTTTTTTCCCCGCAAAAAAGGGGGGGGGGGGTCGACCCCCCTCCCCCGCCTTCTAAAAGTGAAGGGAGTTTTCCCAGACCTCCTCCCCGACCCTCCCGTCGGCGACGCCCCTGGCTGACAAATATTGCAGCACACACTCTCCTGAGAGGAAAATTGTTAAATTGTTTTGTACTACCACCTGCGGGGGGCAGGTGGTAGTACACCCTTCCCCGAATTCAAAAACGCATCAGACTTATCAAATTACCATTTTTAAACCCAAGAAAACATTGCACCAGGTGGGTGAAAGTACAGCACATTACCGCTCATTATGACTGCGCCGACCACGGCTAGCAGGCGCTCCAACTATAACAGGCGCTCCAGGCGACGGCTAGCAACCCTTGGGCAGGCTCGAGGGCTCCGTTCACAGACTCAATGGGCCCCTGGATAAGCTTGAGAGGGCCCTGAACAGACTCAATGGCCCCTTGGCAAGCCGAGAGGCCCCTGATCAGGCTCTAATAGCCCCTGGGCAGGTTCGAGATACCCCTGAACAGGATCAATGGACTATTGGGAAAGCTCAAGAGGCCCCTGCACAGACTCTAATGGCTCCTAGGCAGGTTCAAGAGGCCCTTGAACAGACTGAATGGGCCCCTGGGTAAGCTCGAGAGGCCCCTGGGCAGGTTCGAGAAGCCCTTGAACAGACTCAATGGGCCCCTGGGCAAGCTCGAGCGGCCTCTGGGCAGGCTCTAATGGCCCCTGGGCAGGTTCGGGAGGCCCCTGAACAGACTCGATGGGCCTCTGGGAAAACTATAATGGCCCCTGGGCAAGAGGCCCCAAAACAAAAACAGACTATAATGGGCCCCTGGCCAGGCTCGAGACCCCTGAACATACTCAATGGGCCCATGGACATGCTCGAGAGGCCACTGGGCAGGTTTGTTAGGCCGTAGGTGGGCTCAATTGGCCCCTGGACAAGTGGGCATGCTCTAGAGGCCCCTAGGCCGGTTTTGGGGGCCCCTGAGTGGGCTCAATGGGCCCCAGGGCATGCTCTAAAAGTCCCTGGGCATGTTTTTACGCCCTTAAGTGGGCTCAATGGGGCCCCTGGACATGCTCGAGAGGCCCCTGGACAGTTTTTTGGGCCGATCGGTGGGCTCAATGGGCCCCTGGACATGCCCAAGAGGCCCCCTGGACCGGCTTCGAAAGCCCTTCAGTGCCTCTGAGGGCCCTTGCCTGGTTTGAGGGCTCCTCTGTGACTTTTTGAAAGCCATTTAGCTAATGCAAATGGTATCTGGGCCAATCTCGGCGGGGTCCCCTGTGACCCGTAAGGGAGGGGGGGGGGGGGGAATTGCCCCTTTCCCCCTGGCTGCGCCCCTGTTTGACACTAAAAATATAAAATCGGTCAGTAGATTTTTGAGTTATTTGAATTTGATATCGAAGATTGGCGGCGAGAATCGCGGTCGGCGATACGATATCTCAGTCACCAGCAGTCGGATCGGGATGATTCAAACGCCATTCGGCATCTCTGGCAAATTTTTCAAATTTCGGCAAATTCGGCAAATTTTTCTGACCTCGTCAGAAAAATTTAATTAAATAAAGCACCGTGACGAGATTCGAACACGCTCTACATCATACATGACCGAGATCCGACGCGGTAACCATCACACTATCAAGCGTCTGCTAAGCCCGGCGGGCCGGTGGCATGCCAATATAGTCTGTGGACGTGCACGTGCAGAAACGTAGTTCTCGCTTTGATCATTCCTCGAGCTAGTCGCTTCCATCTGTTAGGGCTCTGGAATCGCGGCGCTCTCGCTCTCGCTCTCTCGCTCTATCTGTATTCTCCCACCTGGCAGTAGCTAAAGCCTAAATATTGAGTTCCATCTTAGACGCTCCGTGAAAACTCTGTGCTGCGGTGCTGCCTGTATTCTGGGTCCTCCTGACTCACACACAGACCCCTCGCTCGCCCGCTCCCTCCCTCCCACCGGCCCCGGTGACCCTTTTGGCGGTCGGGCTTGCGCCATACATATTTACGTCAGAGGTTCGGGCCCACTTCATAAATAACGTACGCTAAATAAACATAACGCGGCGAGTGGCGGCGGTGGTTAGCACGCTCGAGCTGAGCGACCCGAGGTGTGATGCGGCACAGCCTACATGGCTAGAATGTGCTAGGCGGCACAGTATACCGGCTTAGGCGGCAGCCCAACTCTCTTACATCTTACTTCAACTTACATTGAAGCCAGTGGGCAGCGATATATTTACCGGCAACTGTGCCTATGGCCTTATGAAATCCTGTAAGTTTGAAACCGATCGGCCAAAAACTGTGGCTGTGGTATGACCGCAAACTTTTTAGAGGTGGGGTCACGTGACCTGGCCTGAGACGACCCGAGGTAAACAAATTCAGACTATGTGGGTAATTGATGCCCGAACAGCTGCGCCAAATTTGGCGGCAGTGCGCGGCGCCGTTTTTCCGCTATTCATGACAAACCGGAGGGCGGAAATCACCTCCCGGCCGTGCGCGTGTTAAAAAGTAAAATAATTTGAAAAGGGCGAGACTGGTAGGGAGGGATATTAGATGTGCATTGTGCAACCTCAGATGGGCCCAATAGGCTCTTTGTTACACTTGTCTTTTATGTCTTCATGTCTTTATGTATGACCTTGAGCTCAGTTCACTTGACGTTCTTTATTCAATGACAAAAACAAATGAATGACACCATGCAACCGAACCGAACAAGAAAATGGACGTCATTACGTCACCATCAGTCGTTGATGCAGCCAGTGGAATAGGCCAGAGAGCCACTCGGAAATATCGCGATAACTCCGGTAGTTTTGGTTGCAGGTCTTCAAACTTACCAGCTTTGGAAAGCTGATGAAATTCTACATTACATATGTGATAACCAACCCCATCGACGTTCTATTCACTTAGCTTCATGGCAGCAAAAAAGACTGAAAAAATACGACAAAAACATAGCTATATTTCCGAAAAGGGCGTGATCTTTCACATATCTGAGGTCGCGCTGGAGCAGCAAACAGCAGGTCCTAAGCGCTGGATCAAACACGCTTGAGCAGCAAACAGTAATGAACATGAAACAGCATGGCATGTCTGACAGCAACGAAGTTACGACACTCGGGTCACCACTCTGCCCAAGCCATAACGGCGACCTCACATCAGATGCTCGAAGTGTCGGCCACCCGACTCCACACAAAGCTGCCTCCTGCATCGCATGTTGGCCATGACCTTGCGGCACATGTCGGTTGTGATGGTGGCCAGGCTCTCCCTTATGATCTCATTCAGGTCATTCAGAGTGCGTGGTTGGACCTGGTACACTCTTCCCTTGATGAACCCCTAGCGAGCGCTACGCCGCAATGCTCCCAGGAGTTCTTCTTCCCGAAGATCCGGAACGGAATGCGGATGCAACAAGACTGCACACATCGCTCATGTCAGCCTGGACGCACTCAAGGCCAAGTTCGCTGACAGGCTCACCTGGCAGAAAACGGAATTTCCGTGGCCGGCCAGGTCACCCGACCTGAGCCCCCTTGATGTTCTATCCTTTTGGGGTTCATCAAGGAAAGAGTGTACCAGGTCCAACCACGCACTCTGTGTACCCGACGGAGAGCATAAGGGAGATCCTGGCCACCATCACAGCTGACATGTGCCGCAAGGTCATGGCCAACATGCGACGCAGGAGGCAGCTTTGTGTGGAGTCGGGTGGCCGACACTTCGAGCATCTGATGTGAGGTCGCCGTTATGGCTTGGGCAAAGTGGTGACCCGAGTGTCGTAACTTCGTTGTTGTCAGACATGCCATGCTGTTTCATGTTCATTACTGTTTGCTACTCAAGCGTGTTTGATCCAGCGCTTAGGACCTGCTGTTTGCTGCTCCAGCGCGACCTCAGATATGTGAAAGATCACGTCCTTTGGGGAAATATAGTTATGTTTTTGTCGCATTTTTTAGTCTTTTTCGCTGCGGTGAAGCTAAGTGAATAGAACGTCGATGGGGTTGGCTATCACATATCTGATGTAGAATTTCTTCGGCTTTCCATTGCTGGTAAGTTTGAAGATCTGCAACCAAAACTACCGGAGTAATCGCGAGATTTCCAAGTGGATCCATTTTTTATGAAACACCCTGTATTATAATTCATATTGTTTTCCTTTTATAATTAATAAACTAAAAAACATGACCTTTTCCTTGAAAATGTGAAAATACAATGTTATCAAAATGTTATTATTATGTTGTAATATTTCGGCCACAGGCCTTTATCAAACAGTTAACTGTTTGATAAAGGCCTGTGGCCGAAATATTACAACATAATAATAACATTTTGATAACATTGTATTTTCACATTTTCAAGGAAAAGGTCATGTTTTTTAGTTTATTAATTATAAAAGGAAAACAATATGAATTATAATACAGGGTGTTTCATAAAAATGGATCCACTTGGAAATCTCGCGATTACTCCGGTAGTTGATAAAGGCCTGTGGCCGAAATATTACAACATAATAATAACATTTTCATAACATTGTATTTTCACATTTTCGAGGAAAAGGTCATGTTTTTTAGTTTATTAATTATATCAAGTATGTTCCTCGCACAAGCATGAAACTCTATAAAGTACTTTGTTTTCTTTTTGGTTGACCAGTACTCACACAAAGTTAGTAATTTGTTATTTCTACATGGCCTTTATTTATACCAACTTAGATGCAAATTGCCAATGTCATGCACCGTTGGCGTTCATTGGGCAAGGCTTGAGAGGAGAGTGCTCGGTCCTTCGAATTGATCAGAGCTTACATTTATTTGCCACTGAAGAATGCTTGTGAACTCGGATGACGCAATATGCCAGAGACGCAAATTCATTCACGCTATGCTATTCGCTTTATTATTTTGTACTGATATAAGAAGCCATAAAGCACACACCGTACTAAACACAACACTGTATGATGAACAGGCCGGCGACTGAGAACAGATGCTGTTCCCGGCCGGCTCTGTTCGAGAGTTGGAGTCGCGGCTCCCGGCTGCGGCAGCTCTGGTGTTGCCGACAGCCCACAATCGCCGCAGTCGAAGCCGCTCAACAGTCACTTGTGCGCTTAAGTCTCGCGTCTTATTATATGTTAAACACACAGTCCACAGACGCCATACGGGTCAATGAATTCGGCTTCACACTGCAGCAAATGATACATGATTGTCGGGTGATAATTCACCTGTACAAGCCACATACAGTCTATCGGTAACCACATGCTAACATTTCTGCGGCAGTTGCCAGTTACGAGTTGCCAGTTACGACAATCTTAATGCAATAGGTTGAAATAATATGTTGCGTTTTTTCATATATAATTACGTGACGTACAAATACGCTTATAAAATGAATGGTATTTTCATGAGTATCTCAGTGGTTTGATACTCTTACAGTTGCAATGCATACATCAATGACTACGGATAATTAAATACTGCACCGTCCGTCTGCGAGTAGTAACACTGTCATTAATGATCACAAGAAGCCCATTGATGAAGCCGACACTCGACGTTGCTGTATACAATGCACCTGTCCAGCAACCAATCTCTGGCCCTGACAGTTGGCAGCGCGAATTGACTGAGCTACCATGACCGGCCAGACGTCCGCCATCGCTGTCATGACGAACCATAAAGCATGACAGTCATACACATCGCACGATTCTTGCAGCATCTCTGCCCTTTCAGAGCCGTTTTGCAGTGGCTCCCAGAGCCGTTTTACATTCACTTTCGCATTCATCACCAGACCACTAGCTGCAGCAGCGACCGATGGCACTCGTCCACTGATCGATGGCTGGCTGCGCTGTGGTCGACTCCGGGTGCTTCGCAGGGCGACCGATGGCGACTCGTCCACTGATTGATGGCTGGCTGTGCTCGACTCCGGGTGCTTCGCAGGGCGACCGATGGCGACTCGTCCACTGATCGATGGCTGGCTGTGCTGTGGTCGACTCCGGGTGCTTCGCAGGGCGACCGATGGCGACTCGTCCACTGATCGATGGCTGGCTGTGCTGTGGTCGACTCCGGGTGCTTCGCAGGGCGACCGATGGCGACTCGTCCACTGCTCGATGGCTGGCTGTGCTGTGGTCGACTCCGGGTGCTTCGCAGGGCGACCGATGGCGACTCGTCCACTGATCGATGGCTGGCTGCGCTGTGGTCGACTCCGGGTGCTTCGCAGGGCGACCGATGGCGACTCGTCCACTGATCGATGGCTGGCTGCGCTGTGGTTGACTCGGGGTGCTTCGCAGGATGACCGATAGTGTGACGCCGTCGTACCCCAACTCAGCCGTCACGTGACTGCCGGCGGTGTGAGCCAGCGACATCCCCAGCTCGCCGCTCTTGGTCCTCCGGTCCTGAGGAACTCCCGAGGAAAGCGAGTCCTCCGGCCCTGTCCTGGAGCCCGCGCCACATACTGGTGCCATTCTCGCGAGGAAAGCGAGTCCTCCGGTCCTGTCCTGGAGCCCGCGCCACATACTGGTGCCATTCTGGCGAGGAAAGCGAGTCCTCCGGCCCTGTCCTGGAGCCCGCGCCACATACTGGTGCCATTCTGGCGAGGAAAGCGAGTCCTCCGGCCCTGTCCTGGAGCCCGCGCCACATACTGGTGCCATTCTGGCGAGGAAAGCGAGTCCTCCGGTCCTGTCCTGGAGCCCGCGCCACATACTGGTGCCATTCTGGCGAGGAAAGCGAGTCCTCCGGTCCTGTCCTGGAGCCCGCGCCACATACTGGTGCCATTCTCGCGAGGAAAGCGAGTCCTCCGGCCCTGTCCTGGAGCCCGCGCCACATACTGGTGCCATTCTGGCGAGGAAAGCGAGTCCTCCGGCCCTGTCCTGGAGCCCGCGCCACATACTGGTGCCATTCTGGCGAGGAAAGCGAGTCCTCCGGTCCTGTCCTGGAGCCCGCGCCACATACTGGTGCCATTCTCGCGAGGAAAGCGAGTCCTCCGGCCCTGTCCTGGAGCCCGCGCCACATACTGGTGCCATTCTGGCGAGGAAAGCGAGTCCTCCGGTCCTGTCCTGGAGCCCGCGCCACATACTGGTGCCATTCTGGCGTGCATAGCACAGTGATAAGCCTGTTCTGTGACTGCACACACAGTCTGCCCCGCGGACCAGCCACATAGTCACAACACGCCCGAGGCGCTGTCCTCACACATGAAGATGCAAAATTCATACATGCTTTCATACATGCAGATGACGCTCTACTCAGAGGATGACGACGCCCTTAGACATAAATGACGACGTTCAGACGCTGACGACGTGATCAGACGCTGATGACGTCATCAGACGTTGATGACGTCATCAGACGTTGATAACATCCTCAGACGTTGATGACATCCTCATACGATAATGACATCCTCAGACGTTGATGACATCCTCATACGATAATGACATCCTCAGTCGTTGATGACATCCTCATACGATAATGACGCTGACCTCAGACGCTGATGACATCCTGAGACGTTGATAACGTCCTCAGTCGTTGATAAGGTCCTCAGACGTTGATGACGCTGACCTCAGACGCTGATGACATCCTCAGACGCTGATGACATCCTCAGACGCTGATGACGCTGACCTAGACGTTGATAACATCTTCAGACGTTGATAACATCCTCAGACGTTGATAACATCCTCAGACGTTGATAACATCCTCAGACGTTGATAAGGTCCTCAGACGTTGATGACGCTGACCTCAGACGCTGATGACATCCTCAGACGCTGATGACGCTGACCTCAGACGCTGATGACATCCTCAGACGTTGATGACGCTGTCGTGTCCCTGCTCGATGGATTGCTGAGTCCTCAGCTTCTCCTCCATTTGATGCAGCATGTCCTGCATTCGGCGGATCTGTCGGCGGCGGGACGGGAGCGTTAGAGGGGCACAGATGTTTGTGTTTATTTAAGCTAATGTCACATGGTTTGGTTAGTATCACCGCACGCTCACGTTTACCGCCTCTAAGAGTGCGATTGATGAGAGAGAGACTGTTCATGTTCAGACAGAAGCCGACAACAGGGACAACAGGGTGTCAGGGTGTGGGAGGGACAACAGGGTGTCAGGACAGGTTGACGGACATCGGACCGGGACGATACTGTGCCTTGGCTGACGAGCGTCACGCCTGGGCATTAGAAACGCAGCCTAGCAAAGTGTTCTGATTTCAAGAACCCAGCGAAGACGTCACAATGTCAGGCGCTCTCGGAATGATCAGCACTTTCATCAGTGATCTGCGAGTTGAAAGGAGTAGAGCGATCGAAGGCTTATATGTAAATTTTGCTGTATAGTGATAAGGTGCTGCCCGTGTTCGATTTTCAAGTATTGCCTGCAGTTGTATTACCTATGCGATTCATAACAGGAGGTAAGGGCGACTGCACTGTGCAGGCTCCCATACGTGGACAGGCGTGACGTGCACGGGAGCAGTGTTTCGCAGCAGCCCGTGCCCATCGTCCACTGGCCGGCCTTGTGCGAGTGTGCCATATGGGTCTATGGCTGCCAACTTTAGGCTTACCGTCTTGCAGATCGCCGGGCGATCCAGCTTCTCTACGGAACAATGACCGGTGCCCGAGATCGGTTGTCTAACGGACCTTTTCGATCCATCAGGGTGTTTCTGCCTGTTTAGGCGCAGATCTTGACAGTGGGTATTTAATGTCCGCGATTCGTGGGTACGCTGGTAGGGAAGTGTCACGTTTAAAGCTGTACATACCTCCTCATCCTTCTGTTGCAGCAGCTTGTCCGCCTTGCCGGTGTCGCCGAACGTCTGCGACTCTCGCTTCAGCTTTGTTCGTGACTTCATCGCCATCTGTGAGATCTGAGAGATGCACTGGGTACGGAAATTCTCGTACTGCACTTCCTGAGTCATGTCCTGGCGAGAGACAGAGGAAGAGTCATGTCCTGGCGAGAGACAGAGGAAGAGTCATGACCTGGCGAGAGACAGAGGAAGAGTCATGACCTGGCGAGAGACAGAGGAAGAGTCATGTCCTGGCGAGAGACAGAGGAAGAGTCATGACCTGGCGAGAGACAGAGGAAGAGTCATGTCCTGGCGAGAGACAGAGGAAGAGTCATGTCCTGGCGAGAGACAGAGGAAGAGTCATGTCCTGGCGAGAGACAGAGGAAGAGTCATGACCTGGCGAGAGACAGAGGAAGAGTCATGTCCTGGCGAGAGACAGAGGAAGAGTCATGACCTGGCGAGGGACAGAGGAAGAGTCATGTCCTGGCGAGAGACAGAGGAAGAGTCATGTCCTGGCGAGAGACAGAGGAAGAGTCATGTCCTGGCGAGAGACAGAGGAAGAGTCATGACCTGGCGAGAGACAGAGGAAGAGTCATGTCCTGGCGAGAGACAGAGGAAGAGTCATGACCTGGCGAGGGACAGAGGAAGAGTCATGTCCTGGCGAGGGACAGAGGAAGAGTCATGTCCTGGCGAGAGACAGAGGAAGAGTCATGACCTGGCGAGAGACAGAGGAAGAGTCATGACCTGGCGAGAGACAGAGGAAGAGTCATGACCTGGCGAGAGACAGAGGAAGAGTCATGTCCTGGCGAGAGACAGAGGAAGAGTCATGTCCTGGCGAGAGACAGAGGAAGAGTCATGACCTGACAGTCAGACAGTCATGACAGTGAGACAGAGGAAGAGTCATGACATGACAGTCAGACAGTCATGACAGTCAGAGACAGAGGAAGAGTCATGACATGACAGTCAGATACAGAGGAAGAGTCATGACCTGACAGTCAGACAGTCCTGACAGTCAGAGACAGAGGAAGAGTCATGACATGACAGTCAGACAGTCATGACAGTCAGAGACAGAGGAAGAGTCATGACATGACAATCAGACAGTCATGACAGTCAGAGACAGAGGAAGAGTCATGCTATGACAATCAGACAGTCCTGACAGTCAGAGACAGAGGAAGAGTCATGACATGACACTCAGACAGTCATTGCAGTCAGAGACAGAGGAAGAGTCATGACATGACAATCAGACAGTCCTGACAGTCAGAGACAGAGGACGAGTCATGACATGACAGTCAGACAGTCATGACAGTCAGAGACAGAGGAAGAGTCATGACATGACAGTCAGACAGTCATGACAGTCAGAGACAGAGGAAGAGTCATGACATGACAATCAGACAGTCCTGACAGTCAGAGACAGAGGACGAGTCATGACATGACACTCAGACAGTCATGACAGTCAGAGACAGAGGAAGAGTCATGACATGACAATCAGACAGTCCTGACAGTCAGAGACAGAGGAAGAGTCATGCCATGACAGTCAGACAGTCATGACAGTCAGAGACAGAGGAAGAGTCATGACATGACACTCAGACAGTCCTGACAGTCAGAGACAGAGGACGAGTCATGACATGACAGTCAGACAGTCATGACAGTCAGAGACAGAGGAAGAGTCATGACATGACAGTCAGATACAGAGGAAGAGTCATGACATGACAGTCAGACAGTCATGACAGTCAGAGACAGAGGACGAGTCATGACATGACAGTCAGACAGTCATGACAGTCAGAGACAGAGGAAGAGTCATGACATGACACTCAGACAGTCCTGACAGTCAGAGACAGAGGACGAGTCATGACATGACAGTCATACAGTCATGACAGTCAGAGACAGAGGAAGAGTCATGACATGACAGTCAGACAGTCATGACAGTCAGAGACAGAGGAAGAGTCATGACGCTGCGCCACGACAGTGCGCCAGAAAGGTGTAACACACATGTTTGTTACACAACGCGAAAGCGTGCGACCGACTTTTCTAAGGATGTTTTTTTTTTTAAACCGCAGCGGGAACGGCTGCCTAATCAACCATTTCTAAAAATGAAAACACAGGCATCGTCGATAATTAGACGATAGACATTGCCAGCATAAATCATCGAAATTGGACAATTACCTATCCCATTCGGTTCATGTGCAACTCACATTTAAAAACGCGTTCGCATGCTTTAAATGTGTATGGATCAACAGTTCATGTGCGGTTGGAATCTGTACTCGTGGCATATGTGGAGAATTGCCAAAATGCCAGGGGGTGCTTTTCCACCGGCGGCGGTCCAGCCTAAGCTGGAGCGAGGGGGGGGGGGGGGAGGGGGTGTTGGAGGGGAGAGAGGGACGACGGTTTACGGCCGCTTAACACGCGCCCAGGAGGGGGAGGGAGAGGGGGCGAAATCCGCCCACCCCTCCTGTTTTCAAGGATAGCGCAAAAACGGCGGCGCTGCGCGCCACCGTTTTTGGCATACCCGTACGGAAATTAACTACCCACATTATGTAAAATTCTTGACCTCGTGTCATCTCAGGTCAGGTCACCAGACCAGGTCACGTGATGACCCCACCTCCAAAACCTTTGCGGTAGTACCGCAGCGACAGTTTTAGGCCGATCGGTTTCAAACTTGCCAGATTTCATAAGATCATAGATACCTACAATACCTTTATCTCGGATTTCTGATATCGGTGACCTAGGGTCAGGTCAATTTCGTGTCCGCGAACACTGTTTTGTCAATAACTATCCACATAATGAAAATAGAGAAGTGAAAACGGTACCAATGCGTTTGTCTCGTCGAGACACGTTTCTCAATATGCAACATGACCTACTTGGGTCACCACTTGACCTTGACATGAGCTCAAATTTCTCAGTTGATCTAACCTGGTCAACATAATTTGATTCGAAGTGCCTGACGAGACTACCACGATGGCGTCAAAGGTATTACTTTATCTTTATTAAGTAAAAAGTTATTTGCGAAAAACTGTTTTGCCAAAAAATAACTTTTTTGACATTTGATGACCTCTGGAGCCTAAACTATTGACCTGAGCTCAAATCTGAGGACACCAATTGCGATTGCATTTTTCAAGAGCTTTCGAGTTTTGTTGCCTTCTTTTGTTCTTAGCCATAGTAGTTCCCGAGATATTTGGGGGTGTTCGAAGCGAAGACCTAAAACTGGAAAATCTGACCTTTGATGACCTCTGGTGACCTCAATATTGACCTGACCTAAACAAGACCGATACACTTTCGATAGAGCTTGTCTCGAGCTTCCAACCGCCGTTTTCTGCTGGTCGCTACGTTGCGTGGTCTTCGAGATCATAGCGGGGGGGGGGGGGGGCGAAATCCGCCCCCCCCCCCCTCCAGGGCGTGTAATTATCAGAGGCCTTCCAGGGCGCGTGTTAACCCTATTCCCCGCAAGGGGGGGGGGGGGGGGGGGGGGGTAGAATTCGGGGGCAGATTCTGCGCCCCCCCGGTGTTTTTTTTCTTCTCGCTTGCCGCTTCCAAACCGCTGGGCCCAGAGTCTTGAAACTTTGTGACCTTTCCAATCATTGATATGCACGAGCACGCGTTGTGTCCAAATTTGAACAAAATTGGTCCAGCAAAGGTGTTGCCAGGCCCTTGTTTTGGAAGGCAATCTCCACTTACCCCACTTTATATCTCCTGAATACGTCTACGATTTTTCCGTTTTGGAGCTTGTCTTTTTCTATACCCGCGCTTGACCGGTGTCTCAGCCGAACGCCATTGACCGGGGGAGAGCAAATCCCCCCTCGCTATCTCCGGAACCAATGATCGCAGCGAGACGCGCAAGGCGGAATTCGAAGCTCTCAATGATACACATCTAAGGCATACTCGAAATTTTCGAATTGAGGTCACATATCAGGTCAAGGTTGGGTCAAAGGTCAAAATCGAGGCATTCGAGTTTATGGGTCATGCTTTCCATCCAAAGCCTTTGATTACGATCATGATCACCCAAAGTGCTCCAAAAGGTATCATACACATTCCGTATGATCTAAAGTGAGATTGTTGGCAAAGGTCAAGGTCAGGTCAGAAAAGGACACTGTGCGCAGAAGTTTTTCGAAAGTCATGCGACACATGTTTTATGGGCTATTTTACACGTCGAATTCGACAGTGATAGTCATTTTACCATATGACCTCATTTAAGTGAATTTAGTGTCAAGCTCAGATAAAGTTTCAGGTCACATATGGTCAAAATCTGAAATGTATAAATCTTAATAAAAAGGCATGTTTCTAGACCATTTTTGTCTCCGACATACCGTGGTGGCATATATTTGTCTGCATCTGGTCAGTAAATGCAAAAAAGTAATGTCAAAATATGACGTCATGACTGCGCTGCATTACACACACCGGCTTATATACTGTGCTGCATTACACACACCGGCTTATAGACTGTGCCGCATTACACACAGCGGCTTATAGACTGTGCAGCATTACACACCGGCTTATATACTGTGCTGCATTACACACACCGGCTTATATACTGTGCGGCATTACACACACCGGCTTATAGACTGTGCCGCATTACACACACCGGCTTATATACTGTGCCGCATTACACACCGGCTTATAGACTGTGCCGCATTACACACACCGGCTTATAGACTGTGCCGCATTACACACCGGTTTATATACTGTGCTGCATTACACACACCGGCTTATAGACTGTGCCGCATTACACACACCGGCTTATAGACTGTGCTGCATTACACACCGGCTTATAGACTGTGCCGCATTACACACACCGGCTTATAGACTGTGCTGCATTACACACACCGGTTTATATACTGTGCTGCATTACACACACCGGCTTATAGACTGTGTCGCATTACACACACCGGCTTATAGACTGTGCCGCAGTACACACCGGTTTATAGACTGTACCGCATTACGCACACCGGCTTATAGATTGTGCCGCATTACACACACCAGCTTATAGATTGTGCCGCATTACACACACCAGCTTATAGACTGTGCTGCATTACACACCGACTTATAGACTGTGCCGCATTACACACCGGCTTATATACTGTGCCGCATTACACACACCGGTGTATAGACTGTGTTGCATTACACACACCGGCTTATAGACTGTGCCGCATTACACACCGGCTTATATACTGTGCCGCATTACACACCGGCTTATAAACTGTGCCGCATTACACACACCGGCTTATAGACTGTGCCGCATTACACACCGGCTTATAAACTGTGCCGCATTACACACACCGGCTTATAGACTGTGCCGCATTACACACCGGCTTACAGACTGTGCTGCATTACACACCGGCTTATAGGCTGTACTGCATTACACACCGGCTTATAGACTGTGCCGCATTACACACCGGCTTATAGACTGTGCCGCATTACACACACCGGCTTATAGACTGTGCTGCATTACACACACCGGCGTATAGACTGTGCTGCATTACACACACCGGCTTATAGACTGTGCTGCATTACACACACCGGCTTATAGACTGTGCTGCATTACACACCGGCTTATAGGCTGTGCTGCATTACACACCGGCTTATAGACTGTGCTGCATTACACACACCGGCTTATATACTGTGCCGCATTACACACCGGCTTATTGACTGTGCTGCATTACACACACCGGCTTATAGACTGTGCTGCATTACACACACCGGCTTATATACTGTGCCGTATTACACACCGGCTTATAGACTGTGCCGCATTACACACACCGGCTTATAGACTGTGCTGCATTACACATACCGGCTTATAGACTGTGCCGCATTACACACCGGCTTATAGACTGTGCCGCATTACACACCGGCTTATAGACTGTGCCGTATTACACACACCGGCTTATAGACTGTGCTGCATTACACACACCGGCTTATATACTGTGCCGCATTACACACCGGCTTATAGACTGTGCTGCATTAAACACACCGGCTTATATACTGTGCCGCATTACACACCGGCTTATAGACTGCTGCATTACACACACCAGCTTATATAATGTGCCGCATTACACACACCGGCTCATAGACTGTGCCGCATTACACACACCGGCTTATAGACTGTGCCGCATTACACACCGGCTTATAGACTGTGCCGCATTACACACACCGGTTTATAGACTGTGCTGCATTACACACACCGGCTTATATACTGTGCCGCATTACATACCGGCTTATAGACTGTGCTGCATTACACACACCGGCTTATAGACTGTGCTGCATTACACACACCGGCTTATATACTGTGCCGCATTACACACCGGCTTATTGACTGTGCTGCATTACACACACCGGCTTATAGACTGTGCTGCATTACACACACCGGCTTATATACTGTGCCGTATTACATACCGGCTTATAGACTGTGCCGCATTACACACACCGGCTTATAGACTGTGCTGCATTACACACACCGGCTTATAGACTGTGCCGCATTACACACCGGCTTATAGACTGTGCCGCATTACACACCAGCTTATAGACTGTGCCGCATTACACACACCGGCTTATAGACTGTGCTGCATTACACACCGGCTTATATACTGTGCCGCATTACACACCGGCTTATAGACTGCTGCATTACACACACCGGCTTATATAATGTGCCGCATTACACACACCGGCTTATAGACTGTGCCGCATTACACACACCGGCTTATAAACTGTGCCGCATTACACACCGGCTTATAGACTGTGCCGCATTACACACACCGGTTTATAGACTGTGCTGCATTACACACACCGGCTTATATACTGTGCCGCATTACACACCGGCTTATAGACTGTGCTGCATTACACACACCGGCTTATAGACTGTGCTGCATTACACACACCGGCTTATATACTGTCCCGCATTACACACCCGCTTATAGACTGTGCCGCATTACACACACCGGCTTATAGACTGTGCTGCATTACACACACCGGCTTATAGACTGTGCCGGATTACACACCGGTTTATAGACTGTGCCGCATTACACACACCGGCTTATAGACTGTGCTGCATTACACACCGGCTTATAGACTGTGCTGCATTACACACACCGGCTTATAGCCTGTGCCGCATTACACACACCGGCTTATAGACTGTGCTGCATTACACACACCGGCTTATAGACTGTGCCGCATTACACACCGGCTTATAGACTGTGCCGCATTACACACCGGCTTATAGACTGTGCCGCATTACACACCGGCTTATAGACTGTGCCGCATTACACACCGGCTTATAGACTGTGCCGCATTACACACACCGGCTTATATACTGTGCCGCATTACACACCGGCTTATAGACTGTGCTGCATTACACACCGACTTATAGACTGTGCTGCATTACACACACCGGCTTATATACTGTGCCGCATTACACACCGGCTTATAGACTGTGCTGCATTACACACACCGGCTTATAGACTGTGCCGCATTACACACCGGCTTATAGACTGTGCTGCATTACACACAGACTTATAGACTGTGCTGCATTACACACCGGCTTATAGACTGTGCCGCATTACACACCGGCTTATAGACTGTGCCGCATTACACACACCGGCTTATATACTGTGCCACATTACATACCGGCTTATAGACTGTGCTGCATTACACACACCGGATTATAGACTGTGTTTCATTACACACACCGGCTTATAGACTGTGCCGGATTACACACCGGTTTATAGACTGTGCCGCATTACACACCGGCTTATAGACTGTGCTGCATTACACACCGGCGTATATACTGTGCTGCATTACACACACCGGCTTATAGACTGTGCCGGATTACACACCGGTTTATAGACTGTGCCGCATTACACACACCGGCTTATAGACTGTGCTGCATTACACACCGGCTTATAGACTGTGCTGCATTACACACACCGGCTTATAGACTGTGCCGCATTACACACACCGGCTTATAGACTGTGCTGCATTACATACACCGGCTTATATACTGTGCTGCATTATACACACCGGCTTATAGACTGTGCCGGATTACACACCGGTTTATAGACTGTGCCGCATTACACACACCGGCTTATAGACTGTGCTGCATTACACACCGACTTATAGACTGTGCTGCATTACACACACCGGCTTATAGACTGTGCCGCATTACACACACCGGCTTATAGACTGTGCTGCATTACACACACCGGCTTATAGACTGTGCTGCATTACACACACCGGCTTATAGACTGTGCCGCATTACACACACCGGTTTATATACTGTGTTGCATTACACACCGATTTATAGACTGTGCTGCATTACACACACCGGCTTATATACTGTGCTGCATTACACACACCGGCTTATAAGCTGTGCCGTATTACACACACCGGCTTATAGACTGTGCCGCATTACACACCGGCTTATAGACGGTGCCGCATTACACACACCGGCTTATAGACTGTGCCGCATTACACACACCGGCTTATATAATGTGCTGCATTACACACCGACTTATAGATTGTGCCGCATTACACACACCGGCTTATAGACTGTGCCGCATTACAGACACCAGCTTATATACTGTGCCGCATTACACACACCGGCTTATAGACTGTGTTGCATTACACACCGGCTTATATACTGTGCTGCATGACACACCGACTTATAAACTGTGCCGCATTACACACCAGCTTATAGACTGTGTTGCATTACACGCACCGACTTATAGACTGTGCTGCATTACACACACCGGCTTATATACTGTGCTGCATTACACACACCGGCTTATAAACTGTGCCGCATTACACACACCGGCTTATAGACTGTGTCGCATTACACACCGGCTTATAGACTGTGCCTCAGTACACACCGGTTTATATACTGTGCTGCATTACACACACCGGCTTATAGACTGTGCTGCATTACACACCGGTTTATATACTGTGCTGCATTACACACACCGGCTTATATACTGTGCTGCATTACACACACCGGCTTATAGACTGTGCTGCATTACATACACCGGCTTATAGACTGTGCTGCATTACACACCGGTTTATATACTGTGCCGCATTACACACACCGGCTTATAGACTGTGCTGCATTACACACACCGGCTTATATACTGTGTTGCATTACACACCGGCTTATAGACTGTGCCGCATTACACACAGGTTTATATACTGTGCCGTATTACACACACCGGCTTATAGACTGTATTGCATTACACACCGGTTTATAGACTGTGCTGCATTACACACCGGCTTATATACTGTGCCGCATTACACACAACGGCTTATAGACTGTGCTGCATTACACACACCGACTTATAGACTGTGTTGCATTATACACACCGGCTTATAGACTGTGCCGCATTACACACACCGGCTTATATACTGTGCCGAATTACACACACCGGCTTATAGACTGTGCTGCATTACACACACCGGCTTATAGACTGTGCTGCATTACACACACCGGCTTATAGAATGTGCCGCATTACACACCGGCTTATAGACTGTGCTGCATTACACACACCGGCTTATAGACTGTGCCGCATTACACACACCGGATTATATAATGTGCCGCATTACACACCGGCTTATAGACTGTGCCGCATTACACACCGGCTTATAGACTGTGCCGCATTACACACACCGGCTTATATAATGTGCCGCATTACACACCGGCTTATAGACTGTGCTGCATTACACACACCGGCTTATAGACTGTGCCGCATTACACACACCGGCTTATATAATGTGCCGCATTACACAAACCGGCTTATAGACTGTGCTGCATTACACACACCGACTTATAAACTGTGCCGCATTACACACACCGGCTTATAGACTGTGTTGCATTACACACCGACTTATAGATTGTGCCGCATTACACACACCGACTTATAGACTGTGCCGCATTACACACACCGGCTTATATACTGTGTTGCATTATACACCGACTTATAGACTGTGCCGCATTACACACACCGGCTTATAGACTGTGCCGCATTACACACACCGGCTTATATACTGTGCCGCATTACACACACCGGCTTATAGACTGTGCCGCATTACACACACCAGATTATATACTGTGCCGCATTACACACACCAACTTATATACTGTGCTGCATTACACACACCGGCTTATAGACTGTGCGGCATTACACACACCGGCTTATAGACTGTGCCGCATTACACACCGGCTTATAGACTGTGCTGCATTACACACACCGGCTTATAGACTGTGCTGCATTACACACACCGACTTATAGACTGTGCCGGATTACACACCGGTTTATAGACTGTGCCGCATTACACACACCGGCTTATAGACTGTGCTGCATTACACACACCGGCTTATAGACTGTGCCGCATTACACACACCGGCTTATAGACTGTGCTGCACTACACACACCGGCTTATAGACTGTGCTGCATTACACACACCGGCTTATAGACTGTGCCGCATTACACACACCGGCTTATAGACTGTGCCGCATTACACACACCAGATTATATACTGTGCCGCATTACACACACCAACTTATATACTGTGCTGCATTACACACACCGGCTTATATACTGTGCGGCATTACACACACCGGCTTATAGACTGTGCCGCATTACACACCGGCTTATAGACTGTGCTGCATTACACACACCGGCTTATAGACTGTGCTGCATTACACACACCGACTTATAGACTGTGCCGGATTACACACCGGTTTATAGACTGTGCCGCATTACACACACCGGCTTATAGACTGTGCTGCATTACACACCGGCTTATAGACTGTGCTGCATTACATACACCGGCTTATAGACTGTGCCGCATTACACACACCGGCTTATAGACTGTGCTGCATTACACACACCGGCTTATAGACTGTGCTGCATTACATACACCAGCTTATATACTGTGTTGCATTACACACCGGCTTATATACTGTGCTGCATTATACACACCGGCTTATATACTGTGCTGCATTACACACACCGTCGTATAGACTGTGCTGCATTACATACACCGGTTTATATACTGTGCTGCATTACACACACCGGCTTATATACTGTGCTGCATTACACACACCGGTTTATATACTGTGATGCATTACACACACCGGCTTATATACTGTGCTGCATTACACACACCGGCTTATAGACTGTGCTGCATTACACACACTGGCTTATAGACTGTGCCGCATTACACACACCGGCTTATAGACTGTGCTGCATTACACACACCGGCTTATAGACTGTGCCGCATTACACACACCGGCTTATAGACTGTGCTGCATTACACACACCGGCTTATATACTGTGCCGCATTACACACACCGGCTTATATACTGTGTTGCATTACACACCGGCTTATAGACTGTGCCGCATTACACACCGGCTTATATACTGTGCCGCATTACACACACCGGCTTATAGACTGTGCTGCATCACACACACCGGCTTATATACTGTGCCGCATTAGACACACCGGCTTATAGACTGTGCTGCATTACACACACCGACTTATAGACTGTGCTGCATTACACACACCGGTTTATAGACTGTGCCGCATTACACACCTGCTTATAGACTGTGCCGCATTACACACCGGCTTATAGACTGTGCCGCATTACACACCAGTTTATATACTGTGCCGCATTACACACCGGTTTATAGACTGTGCTGCATTACACACCGACTTATATACTGTGCCGCATTACACACACCGGCTTATAGACTGTGGCCTTTGCTGCAATACACATTGGCATGCAGGCAGCAGGACAAATGTTACACAGTCGCTAGAAGCTAAACCACATTAGACCTATAATAATCAATAAAAAACGACGCATAAACAGATATAACAAATACCTTCCATTAGCTTTAGGGATTTTCCTGTAAAAAAACGAAATTCATACCCAATTTAAAGCACCTACCTAAACAATGACAACTGCACGCCTACTGTGCATAAGTCTAATGTAAAGTGTAAACAATACGATGAGTCCTCCATCTCAATCGCGGTACTCTCCACACACGTCTTTCTCGACTCCACTTACCTTCAGGTCATGCATGTGTGTGGAGATGAGCATGGTGCGCAGCTTGACGAAGTCGCAGTGCTGCTGGTTCTCGACCTCAACCACGCCCCAGGGGTACTGCCGGCCCCGGACCCGCCTGCCAGCCACCTCCAGCACCGTGTTGGAGCCGATCACCGCGAACGGGAAGCTGGCCTTCAGCTCGGCGTCCTGACGCTTAAACTCCTCATCCTCATCCGGGTCACACTCGGGAAACTCGTAAATCTGCCGGCAGACACGCATCAACCAGTCTCACACGTCACACCAGTCTCACACGTGGAGGCTATCGACACTGGATAGTACAATCATATAGCTTTATTAAAAATTAGCGGAGTCGTTTCATAGGCAGGGGCGGCGTGAGCGGTCCTGGGGGGCCTTCCCAACAGGGTCAAACAAAATGTTCCGAGAAAATCGAGAGATGTTGGCCCTATGTTTATGGCATTTCGAGGCGGAATGGGGCATGCAGTCATGTGCCGTCCCGCCGGTCAGTTGGACAGGCAAGTGAATCAGGGCAAGACCTTCGTTATAAGCCATAACTTCAAAAGGCGCCGACAGTTTCTGGAGTCATCTTTCGAGCAAAATTTGAGATGGGTCCGAAGAGTGCCAGGGGGGGGGGGGGCTGCCTCTCGATGTTGCAGTTTCAGGGCGGTTGGAGCATCGAAGCAGAGGTACTATAATTTGAATATACGTATTAATGCAACGACAAGGATGACAAGGACATGAGGCACTTGTGACAATGTAGGTATGTACATATTCATTCACATCATGTTTTCAAACGATTGTATTACCATATGTTAACACACGGAACAAAACATTCACTCGGGAGCAGTGACGGGTCTACGGTGGGGCAAAATGGGCAATTGCCCCCCCCCCCCGCCACAGCGCCTGAAATCGGCGCAAAATTGACATATTTCCTGATATAGAAGACAATCTAAGCAACTTTTACTAAGGAAAGTTATCTTTAAATCAGCTATCAATGCATAAGGAAGCGAAATCCGATGAGTTTTCAGAATTGTGTGAGGCTTTTGGAATTCCCCCAAACCACCCGTCCTGGATTCGCCAATACTCGGGAGCGCCTAGATCCGTAGATTTCGCTGTACCTTTTTAATAAAATACGTCTCCAGTCCAGGACGACGAATCGCACAAGAAAGCTAATGTTTTAATTGGGTGTTTCATTGACCTTTTGCATGACATGTTACCTATGGTACACCTATGGTACCTTTCGCTCCACCATCGTCTGTAGAAGCGAGAGACAACGGCTGTAACTATTATTTCGTAGCCAGGAAAATTGTAAGGTTAGAAACATTTATGTTATATTTATAATAAGATACGCACTCCACGCCCTATTAAACTATCATAATTTTTTTAGCTGCCTCAGTGATACATTTATGGCTGAATGAACCACCGTATGAATGCATGCACTTTTTCAATTGACAATGGTTAGTCAATAAAATGTGAAATATTACTTTTAATAACTACTAGAGCGAGAAGCAAAATGCTTAGTTTATCAAATCGGTGAGCAGCAACTGAACGTTTGGTTTATTCTGCACGCAACTCATTTTTTGTATGGTTTATTCTGCACGCAACTCATTTTTGTATAAGTGCCTAGCTATGCAGCGATTACATGCAAGATGTTCATAACAAAAACTAATGTTTAAACTTACCTCAATTTGATTAACTTCTATGTCTTTCATCATGTTCTCTTTCAACCGCTTGGTCTCTTTTGCCGTCAGTACATCGGCCTTGGCTATGACCGGTACGAGGTTGACCTTTTTATGAAGTCGCCTCATGAACTCGATGTCCAGTTGTCGTAACCTGAAACAAACATGAAGGTGACAAGGATTTCCTCGTAAAACAGGAAATACGTTACTGATGCCCTCACAGCCGTTGACTACATGATGCCATGTTTGCCAACTGATCAGTGAGCGTGATGGTCAACTGAACACCAGGGGTCAACGGGCTTCACGTTTTTCGTCTATGTACCTAATAATTGCAGGAAAACAAATTACCTCTCACCATTCTAGCGTCACTTGAAACGTGTACTGCATGATGAATCGTGTGGCATCAAAACCTATGGTACAAGTCAATGGACAATTCATTACGACAACCCGGGAGTCACAACTAAGTTATCCCGAATACTAACTATCTCGATTTTCGAGAGGGTAACGTGCCCCGTACATTGAGTTTGTTGTGAAATAAATCAAGTAATGCATAATCTTTAGGATTGCGAACATATTTTAAAACAAATTTCGAAAAATGCAAAACTCCAAGTGAAATATAGATTAAAAATAATCAACTTAAACGCACCCTTACGGCACGAGACTGTTTGTCACCCGCAGCAGTAAAGCTCAAGACGAACGTCAGCTGATCCGCTAGGCTGTTTGCAGCTATGAACGTCGCCTCAGACATCCCGAACGTCGCACATGGTGAGGGACACGTCCTGCTGCTCGTGCTCACCCGTGGCCGTAAGGCGGTATGAAGTACAGGCAGCAGTGCACCCGGTTATCCTGAATATTGCGCCGGTTCAGCCCGCTTTCGTCCTGGAAGTATTTATTGAACTGATCGTCGATGTACTTCTCGCAGACCCGGTAGCTCTCTTCACAGTTGAGCGCGTCTCCGAAACCTACGGGCATCCAAACAGTAAGCAAGGCGTTAGTTGGAATTTCCCACCAAATTATTGCAATACCTGCTTAAGCTTCATAACTCGTGATTTTCATCCACAGAAGTTTATTGGCAATCTGCAGACGGCTAGCCATGCACTTACAAAGCTAATACATACAACAATCGTAAAGAGACGGAAGTAAAGTTCTGGGTTGAGCACAAAAGACGTGATTCACTGATACCAGCAATAGCATCATTCCCTTCTAGGAAGAAACTCGTTTCCGCGTTATAGCTAGTGTTTGCCTTGTAGTTGCGCCGACTGTTTCTGTTATTAGTTACTGGTTAGTGGTTATTAGTTAGCTGGTTATTAGTTACTGGTTATTCGTTAGCTGTTTACTAGTTAGCTGGTTATTAGTTACTGGTTATTCGTTAGCTGTTTACTAGTTAGCTGTTGATTATATTAGTTATTGGCTACCTGGAGTATCGACCACGGTCAGACGAAGACGGACTCCCTTCTCCTCAATCTCCATCGTCCGCTTCTCGATCTTCGTCGTTTTGTTGATCTTCTCTGAAACCAACAAAGACACAGTGAGTGAACGAGACGTGATGTATTTTCAGGCTCCATGGAGAATCGTGTTGCATGTGCCCTTCCAGGATATTCATGCCATGGGCCCTTCCAGGACTATCCGCGTACCAAAATCGTGGATTTTTACATGGCATATATGTATATCCACTTTGATGTTACTATGGGCAGATGCTATCGAAAGGTGTTCTAAAATTCCCAATACGCTGCCGTATTTCACCATGAGCCCTGAGGATTTGTAGGATCCTATAGAGTTCACAGTCGGTATGGGTAAGCTGGCACCAGATATCGGATGCGATGGAGCTGCTGTGATGAAGCCGACACTAATGGATCGTGACGGACTATGCGTGCCCTGTGCAGAATGTTTATTTATATCGGCGCTATGCTTCACGGCCGTGACATCACCTGCGGGCTGCGGCTCGGCCCCGCGCTGCATGCTGGTGATAAGGTGATTCAGCCACAACTGCAGCTTCAACATAAACATAACACCAGTCGACTACCGACTCACTGGTATAGCTTCTTGACCGGAGCACTGTGATGATATTTGTAAATAATTATCCGATACGGCCACGGGCCTACAGTACTGCATCTGTGACGGATCGCTATAAAGACCGATCACTGTCGGCGATAAATTAACCGCACCACGGGTAACACGATATGTCACGCCGTCACTTCCTGCTGGAGCTGTCATCCAAACAGTTCTGTCCGGTCCCAGTCAGCACTCTGTCATCTAAATGTCATCTCGCAGGGCAGCCCAAGTTGCACATGTGATTACAGCAGACACTCACCAAAGGTGACAGAAAGCCTGGTCTGTCAACTTAGTAACAGTGACGCATACGACAGTCTGGGCCGTGCCTGTTCTCATACGGCAGTCTGGGCCGTGCCTGTTCTAACAGGCAGTCTGGGCCGTGCCTGTTCTAACAGGCAGTCTGGGCCGTGCCTGTTCTAACAGGCAGTCTGGGCCGTGCCTGTTCTAACAGGCAGTCTGGGCCGTGCCTGTTCTAATAGGCAGTCTGGGCCGTGCCTGTTCTAATAGGCAGTCTGGGCCGTGCCTGTTCTAATAGGCAGTCTGGGCCGTGCCTGTTCTAATAGGCAGTCTGAGCCGTGCCTGTTCTAATAGGCAGTCTGGGCCGTGCCTGTTCTAACAGGCAGTCTGGGCCGTGCCTGTTCTAACAGGCAGTCTGGGCCGTGCCTGTTCTAACAGGCAGTCTGGGCCGTGCCTGTTCTAACAGGCAGTCTGGGCCGTGCCTGTTCTAACAGGCGGTCTGGGTCGTGCCTGTTCTAACAGGCAGTCTGGGCCGTGCCTGTTCTAACAGGCAGTCTGGGCCGTGTCTGTTCTCATAGGCAGTCTGGGCCGTGCCTGTTCTAACAGGCAGTCTGGGCCGTGCCTGTTCTAACAGGCAGTCTGGGCCGTGCCTGTTCTAACAGGCAGTCTGGGCCGTGCCTGTTCTAACAGGCAGTCTGGGCCGTGTCTGTTCTCATAGGCAGTCTGGGCCGTGCCTGTTCTAACAGGCAGTCTGGGCCGTGCCTGTTCTAACAGGCAGTCTGGGCCGTGCCTGTTCTAACAGGCAGTCTGGGCCGTGCCTGTTCTAACAGGCAGTCTGGGCCGTGCCTGTTCTAACAGGCAGTCTGGGCCGTGTCTGTTCTCATAGGCAGTCTGGGCCGTGCCTGTTCTAACAGGCAGTCTGGGCTGTGCCTGTTCTAACAGGCAGTCTGGGCCGTGTCTGTTCTCATAGGCAGTCTGAGCCGTGCCTGTTCTAACAGGCAGTCTGGGCCGCGCCTGTTCTAATAGCAGCAGCTAGCATGGCAGTTCGAGCCACATCTCAGCGGTAACTCCCTTGACAGTACGAACCCCGCCACCCCGCCATTCCGTTAGCAGTCCAACTGCCAGCCTGAGTGCTGCCTGTCATGTCAGAGGCAGCTCACATAGCAGCCCGGACTGCAGCTGTCATCCGAGCGGCATCCCGTATGACGTCCGGCGCCGCATGTCTTCGGCATCGGCTGCCGGTCGGCGCGCCTATTTCCGTCCAACCCCGCGTTTGCCGGGAGGAGGAGGGGAGCGCGGCATGGCCGCCCCCTCCGGCGGCCGGCACGCCTGTTAGAGTCTCGCTATCTGCAGCCCGGCCCACGAGCCGTGGAACGCGGCGGAACTGCTTCCTCGTGGCCCCGTCCCCACCGGGTCCCGGTCTCACCTGTCACCGCCACGCCCGCCACGCTCGCCACGCCCCCGCCCGCCCCTCCGCCCGCCCCCGCCCTGCCGGCCCGACCGGCGACCGGCCACTGGTTCAACCCAGGTCAGTGCAGCACCGCGCTCAGAGTTGACGAGCTAAATATTTACGATTAGTCGTAAACCTCACGCTAATAGTCATTTCGAGTTGATGCGTGGGTAAATAGCCAAGCAAACAAAGCGTGTTAAGTTTTACACAGTTTCGCCACCGTATATCTCGAACTGAAGGTCGAGGTCTCGTAACACACTGTTACAGTGCTGTTGAAGTGCACATGAAACCTGGTAAGCTTAGTCGGCCACATCCCAATTCACTTTCAAAACACTGCACTGGCAGGAAGCTTTAAACCGCATGGTTTGCGGGTTACATTTTCAGAGAAACATCCTGATTGAATAATGCTGGTTACAGGTTTTTCATATCAACATAAACAATCCCACGTCGAAATTATATCCCCTTTCTGGTACTTACATACCACAAACAAAGGGACCAATGTATCATACATTTTAACAATCTACAATTAAATTTTGACACGGTAGCAAATAAAACGACGTGATAATCCCAATACCCACTGAGCTGTGAGGATGATACCTGCCATCTTGCTACCCATAGAACAGTAACATGCACCAAGTACTGAAAGACGAGCACTCAAAGAGCCTCATATGCATGTAGTTCCCCGAACGGCAGCAACAGCAATCCCCTCAGCACGACCTGTGACCGCAGCTGCGGAGAGCAGTGCAGGTTCTGCACACGGCCTGCCTCCCGAGCCGCAGATTCCATACATGGTCCGCGCCCCGACCCGCTGCCGTGCTACGCTGCAGAGTGCAGAGTGTACCGTGGGAGAACATGGTCTGCACACCGGCACGGGACACGCTGACCACGCAGCGGGCGGGGCTGGTGGTCAGTCCGTCAGTCCGTCAGTCCGTCAGTCCGTCAGTCCGTCGGTCCGTCGGTCCGTCGGCCCGTCGGCCCGTCGGTCCGTCGGTCCGTCGGTCCGTCGGTCCGTCGGTCCGTCGGTCCGTCGGTCCGTCGGTCCGTCGGTCCGTCGGTCCGTCGGTCCGTCGGTCCGTCGGTCCGTCGGTCCGTCGGTCCGTCGGTCCGTCGGTCCGTCGGTCCGTCGGTCCGTCGGTCCGTCGGTCCGTCGGTCCGTCGGTCCGTCGGTCCGTCGGTCCGTCGGTCCGTCGGTCCGTCGGTCCGTCGGTCCGTCGGTCCGTCGGTCCGTCGGTCCGTCGGTCCGTCGGTCCGTCAGTCCGTCAGTCCGTCAGTCCGTCAGTCCGTCAGTCCGTCAGTCCGTCAGTCCGTCAGTCCGTCAGTCCGTCAGTCCGTCAGTCCGTCGGTCCGTCAGTGTGTCAGTCAGCTCCCTGCACCTGCCACCTGTAGCCGTCCGCTCCCGCCCTGGCCGGAGCGCATGCCGATGAATTGTACCTATACTAGCAGCCCGATCGAGCATTGTCTACTGCCGCCGGCTGTCGGTGATATTAAAACACGGCAGCCTGTGCCATTGCCGCCAAGGTCGGCCCGGCCGCCTGTGGCCGGAGCAGCAGAGCCGGTGATGATTGGGTGTGACGCAGCGGAGAGAGCCGGTCGACTGCTCAGACAGACGGGCTGACCCGCACACGTGACCTGCCGCCCACAGCCTAAGCCAAGCTCGTAAAACGGCCCAGTCAAGGTGGAACGTGACACCCGGCGACGTGTGACGGCCGGAGAAGGTGCGGGGTACTCCGCAGGCCGCGGTCCGCCCCCTGATGACACGGTCAGCGCTGCAGCACCGCGCCGCCCCCGCCCCCGCCCCCGCCCCCGCCCGGCGGCGGCAGCGGCGGCGGCGCGGCAGGGCCGGGCAGCGGTCGGGGCTCAGGTGGCTCCGGTAGCGTCGGCCTTGCCTGAGAGAGAGAGAGAGGCCGCGGTCCCGACCGATCATAGCTGCCTCCCCGCCACCCCTCCCCTCCTCTCCCCTCTCTCTCCCTCTCCAGAGCCGGTCATGGCTGGCACGTGTGCGGTTTTCCGAGACGGACAAATATGATGACACAGGCTGCACTCAGAAACCGGTGGCTGGTGATCGCCAGGCAAACAGCAGATATTCCCCCCGCAGTTACACTCCGTCCGATAGCAAAGCTATCCGGCTGCTGACTGGACTTCAGTCAACTGGTGACTGCCAGCACAGCGTCAGTCAACTCCGGGCAGACAGAAAGCGGCGGGCGTGCGACTGCCAGCACAGCGTCAGTCAACTCCGGACAGACAGACTGCGGCGGGCGGTGACTGCCACCACAGCGTCAGTCAACTCCGGACAGACAGACTGCGGCGGGCGGTGACTGCCACCACAGCGTCAGTCAACTCCGGGCAGACAGACTGCGGCGGGCGGTGACTGCCACCACAGCGTCAGTCAACTCCGGACAGACATACTGCGGCGGGCGTGTGACTGCCAGCACAGCGTCAGTCAACTCCGGACAGACAGACTGCGGCGGGCGGTGACTGCCAGCACAGCGTCAGTCAACTCCGGACAGACAGACTGCGGCGGGCGGTGACTGCCAGCACAGCGTCAGTCAACTCCGGGCAGACAGACTGCGGCGGGCGGTGACTGCCAGCACAGCGTCAGTCAACTCCGGGCAGACAGACTGCGGCGGGCGGTGACTGCCAGCACAGCGTCAGTCAACTCCGGACAGACAGACTGCGGCGGGCGGTGACTGCCACCACAGCGTCAGTCAACTCCGGGCAGACAGACTGCGGCGGGCGTGTGTCCATTGGCGTAACCACCTCCCGAAAGTAGAGGGGGGGGGGGGGGTACTTTGAAGTCGATTCTTTCCATGCAACGCCCATATGCGTAATGTTAAAATCCGAAAATGTGTGTGTGTGTGTGGGGGGGGGGGGGGGGGGGGACATCCCCCCGTCCCCAGTGGTGGTTACGCCCATGCGTGTGTCAGCTGACTGTGACTGGACATACCGTTAATAAACTGGTGACCACCATCAGGTGACCGCTGGCCGTATGTCAGCTGGTTTGTCCTTGACCGTCAGTTACCCCGTGATTGAGCGACAATCATGCACGCCACATGATCGCCAGTGCATGGAAGCGCATCGTGATATAGTAGGCTATTGTACTCCACAGCGGCCGCTGTGATCAGGCCGCGCGCCGTGACCCTGAGCCAGTGACCTGTTGTCGTTCCGCCCCGCTGCAGCTGAGACTGCCTCGGGCAGGGCTGGCACCAGGCTACTGTACGTCAGTGAGCCTCGCCCAGGCTGCAAATAAGGCCTCCATGTCAGCCGCGATACGAAGCTGGAGCGCCAGCGACTGAGTTAGTGTCCCGGCGCCGGAACATTGCGCCAGTTACCGGCTCAAAATCCAGACATATCTCGGGGTTATCGGGCCAACTGTCGGAACTCGAGTCAGCGGCCGACACTGTATATGTTTTACACCTCCGTGGGGCTCGCTGTCCGCCCTGAGGCGCAGTAGTCGCCCCGAGGAGACGGCACGAGCCGACATGTGAGTCCGCTTGTTAGCACACGTGTTTATACACGGCAGTGCTATGAGGCGTGAGCGCATTCCTGAAATACTGAGTATCGGATGTCGCAGATGAGCTTGCCGACCGGCATCACATCGATATCAGATAGCCGATGTTTGGCGGCACGGGGCACGTCACACGTCACACGCCACAGCCGTGACGACACGGTTCCGGAGCGGCCACTGACCAGGCAGCCGGCTGACCGCGGCCCGGGGGTGGTCACTGGTCAGGCCGCCTCGTCTCGTCTCGGCCGACCTTGTGACGTCCCGCGCTGGAGGGGGGACGGAGAGGGGGGGGGGGGGGGGGCGGACTGCAGGTCAGCCGGACCGCCCCACTTTCTCGGTGAGACGGCGACACACGGGGCAGGGAGGGACGCCGGTGGCTGCAGCGATACAATCGGGCCGCCACTGGCCAGCGGCCCGCACGCAACCCTGTCGACTGCCCTGTCTGCCCCGCCTGCTCTGCTCAGTGCTCACCCGGCATGCACAACACACAGCACACACCGCCGCACCAGCACAGCACACAGCACGCAGCACACACCGCCGCCCCGGCACAGCACACAGCACACAGCACACAGCACACAACGCCGCCCCAGCACATCACACAGCACACACCGCCGCCCCAGCACAGCACACATCACGCAGCATACACCGCCGCCCCGGCACAGCACACAGCACACAGCACACAACGCCGCCCCAGCACAGCACACAGCACACAACGCCGCCCCAGCACAGCACACAGCACACAACGCCGCCCCAGCACAGCACACAGCACACACCGCCGCCCCAGCACAGCACACAGTACACACCGCCGCCCCAGCACAGCACACAGCACACACCGCCGCCCCGGCACAGCACACAGCACACACCGTCGCCTCGGCCAGGTACAGCACACAGCACACACCGCCGCCCCGGCACAGCACACATCACACACCGCCGCCCCGGCCAGGCACATCACACATCACACTGCCCGGCCAGGCACAGCACACAGCACACAGCCCCGGCCAGACACAGCATACATCACACTGCCCCGGCCAGGCACAGCCCACAACACACAGCCCCGCCCGGCACAGTGCAGGCACACAGCACACAGCCCCGGCCAGGCGCAGTGCAGGCAGGCGTGCCGCGTGGGCGCACCGGCCAGGCACAGCACGCAGGACACAGCACACAGCCCCGGCCAGGCACAGTACAGGCAGGCGTGGGCGCATGACAGATGGAATGCGCCGAGGCCCATTGGAGACCAATGCTAATCATTAAAAAATCGCGCCGATACTCGATGTGACCACAGCTGACGTAAGGCTTTGCATCACTGCCAGACAGACCGATCAGGAAAATGCGCCTTACTGATTCTGGTATAAGGTCTGTCATTCATCGTACCAAGAATGCAACGCATTGCAAGTCGCAACCATCAGTCGGTACATGGTAGTATATACTACACGGACTATCGTCAATCGTCACGTTACGCTTCGTTCCCTATGCTAATGCGGACATTGGCGCGGACAGACACGACGAACAGCGCTATCAACGCGGAACTTCGGGTACCTTCTCCTACATTAATTTTACGTCTTCCGTGAAAAAATTAAGCAATTTCGTCGAACATGTTTGGAGATATAGCAAATTTAGTGACGTCACTACACACGAGTTTGACGAAAAAATCAGCCAAACCTGAACAGGCCGTAGAAAAACCTTTTTTTTTTTAAAGCAAAATGGAATAAAAAAAATCAAAAGATAGCAAATGCCAAGGGCTAAAAAAATGTTTATCTGAGATTTGTGAAAAGTTTGGTTTTTGATCCCCAAAAATTCAAAACACTTTTTTTTTAGAGAACATGCCCTCAAAATATAAAATTTCAAACATTTTCAAGCAACCAGAATATATGTCAGAGAACTACATATGGAACATACCCACATCCAATTTCAAAGCAATATCTTTATTTTTGACTGACTTATGACTCCCTAAGTATGAGTAAGTCATGACGTCATGTTTTTTAATTACATTTTTGGGGATTGTATTGACCACATGCAGACAAATAAATGTCAGCACTATATTTCTGACACAAAAATGGTCTAGGAATATGCCTTTTTTATTTAGATTTATCAATTTCAAATTTTGAACTTCAGTTTTCAGTTTTAAAGCTGCATGTTTAATTTTCAGCGTTATTTGACGGTTCAAAATTTAAGGAAACTATTACAAACTTAATACCTATCGATAGACAATGCAATGCTTTATCATACAGTGGCATGGTTTTCTTAAACTGGAGAACAATTTTTTCATAAAATGGTCTAAATTTCACTGAAATTCCACATATAGCGATTCCACAAAACTGCATGTCTGATTTCCGACGTAAAGTGACGGTTCGAAATTTAAGTAAATTTAGTCAAAAGTGATGCAGAATGAAATATATTTTAATGTAGTATTGCGTGGTATCATGTTTTTTGTAAAGCGGAACGAGATTTTCCATAAAGGGATAACACTTCATCAATGGCAGCGCGACAACAAGCCCGTCTGGTCCATCAATAGTCTGGTGACGGTCCCGGAATAAGGGATCATACGATAAAATACATATTTTTGTTAGATACAGATTTATCCTAATTTTTGGTAATGCGTTGGATTGTGAACAAGTACTTTGTGTCGGTATTTATTAACAAATATCTCCATTTAAACGGTTTAGTTCTCACGGCGTCCGCAGCGTGGCGCTAGCGTCACTCGACGACCAAATGTCCGCGTCCGGCGCGTAACGATATATCTGTACTTTGATCGGTGCTACGAAGATGAGGTAGTGAAAGTGACTACTATCGCGCTCTGCCCACCTTTGGGATCGGTGACGGTCTGCCTGTCCTTGTAGAGGTCGGTGAGGAACAGACTGTTGATGAGGGTGGACTTGCCGAGGCCCGCCTCGCCGACCACCATCAGCGTGAAGTCGAAACCGCGCTTCACAGACTTCCGGTGCACCTGGTCCGGCAGCGTGGCGAACCCGATGTACTCCTTCTCGTCCTGCAACGCACGTCACAATATACACCATCACCAGCTGTAACCCGATGTACTCCTCATCCTGTAACGTACGCCATAACGTCATCAGCTGTAACCCGATGTAACCTTCTCGTCCTGTAACGTACGCCATAACGTCACCAGCTGTAACCCGATGTACTCCTCATCCTGTAACGTACGCCATAACGTCACCAGCTGTAACCCGATGTAACCTTCTCGTCCTGTAACGTACGCCATAACGTCACCAGCTGTAACCCGATGTAACCCTCTCGTCCTGTAACGTACGCCATAACGTCACCAGCTGTAACCCGATGTACTCCTTCTCATCCTGTAACGTACGCCATAACGTCACCAGCTGTAACCCGATGTAACCTTCTCGTCCTGTAACGTACGCCATAACGTCACCAGCTGTAACCCGATGTAACCTTCTCGTCCTGTAACGTACGCCATAACGTCACCAGCTGTAATCCGATGTACTCCTCATCCTGTAACGTACGCCATAACGTCACCAGCTGTAACCCGATGTACTCCTCATCCTGTAACGTACGCCATAACGTCACCAGCTGTAACCCGATGTACTCCTCATCCTGTAACGTACGCCATAACGTCACCAGCTGTAACCCGATGTACTCCTCATCCTGTAACGTACGCCATAACGTCACCAGCTGTAACCCGATGTAACCTTCTCATCCTGTAACGTACGCCATAACGTCACCAGCTGTAACCCGATGTAACCCTCTCGTCCTGTAACGTACGCCATAACGTCACCAGCTGTAACCCGATGTAACCCTCTCGTCCTGTAACGTACGCCATAACGTCACCAGCTGTAACCCGATGTACTCCTCATCCTGTAACGTACGCCATAACGTCACCAGCTGTAACCCGATGTAACCTTCTCGTCCTGTAACGTACGCCATAACGTCACCAGCTGTAACCCGATGCAACCTTCTCGTCCTGTAACGTACGCCATAACGTCACCAGCTGTAACCCGATGTAACCCTCTCATCCTGTAACGTACGCCATAACGTCACCAGCTGTAACCCGATGTAACCTTCTCGTCCTGTAACGTACGCCATAACGTCACCAGCTGTAACCCGATGTAACCTTCTCGTCCTGTAACGTACGCCATAACGTCACCAGCTGTAACCCGATGTACTCCTCATCCTGTAACGTACGCCATAACGTCACCAGCTGTAACCCGATGTACTCCTCATCCTGTAACGTACGCCATAACGTCACCAGCTGTAACCCGATGTAACCTTCTCATCCTGTAACGTACGCCATAACGTCACCAGCTGTAACCCGATGTAACCTTCTCGTCCTGTAACGTACGCCATAAAGTCACCAGCTGTAACCCGATGTACTCCTTCTCATCCTGTAACGTACGCCATAACGTCACCAGCTGTAACCCGATGTAACCTTCTCGTCCTGTAACGTACGCCATAACGTCACCAGCTGTAACCCGATGTAACCTTCTCGTCCTGTAACGTACTCCATAACGTCACCAGCTGTAACCCGATGTAACCTTCTCGTCCTGTAACGTACGCCATAACGTCACCAGCTGTAACCCGATGTACTCCTCATCCTGTAACGTACGCCATAACGTCACCAGCTGTAACCCGATGTACTCCTTCTCATCCTGTAACGTACGCCATAACGTCACCAGCTGTAACCCGATGTAACCTTCTCGTCCTGTAACGTGCGCCATAACGTCACCAGCTGTAACCCGATGTAACCTTCTCGTCCTGTAACGTACGCCATAACGTCACCAGCTGTAACCCGATGTAACCTTCTCGTCCTGTAACGTACGCCATAACGTCACCAGCTGTAACCCGATGTACTCCTCATCCTGTAACGTACGCCATAACGTCACCAGCTGTAACCCGATGTACTCCTCATCCTGTAACGTACGCCATAACGTCACCAGCTGTAACCCGATGTAACCTTCTCGTCCTGTAACGTACGCCATAACGTCACCAGCTGTAACCCGATGTAACCTTCTCGTCCTGTAACGTACGCCATAACGTCACCAGCTGTAACCCGATGTAACCTTCTCGTCCTGTAACGTACGCCATAACGTCACCAGCTGTAACCCGATGTAACCTTCTCATCCTGTAACGTACGCCATAACGTCACCAGCTGTAACCCGATGTAACCTTCTCGTCCTGTAACGTACGCCATAACGTCACCAGCTGTAACCCGATGTAACCTTCTCGTCCTGTAACGTACGCCATAACGTCACCAGCTGTAACCCGATGTAACCTTCTCGTCCTGTAACGTACGCCATAACGTCACCAGCTGTAACCCGATGTAACCTTCTCATCCTGTAACGTACGCCATAACGTCACCAGCTGTAACCCGATGTACTCCTCATCCTGTAACGTACGCCATAACGTCACCAGCTGTAACCCGATGTACTCCTCATCCTGTAACGTACGCCATAACGTCACCAGCTGTAACCCGATGTACTCCTCATCCTGTAACGTACGCCATAACGTCACCAGCTGTAACCCGATGTAACCTTCTCGTCCTGTAACGTACGCCATAAAGTCACCAGCTGTAACCCGATGTACTCCTTCTCATCCTGTAACGTACGCCATAACGTCACTAGCTGTAACCCGATGTAACCCTCTCATCCTGTAACGTACGCCATAACGTCACCAGCTGTAACCCGATGTACTCCTCAACCTGTAACGTACGCCATAACGTCACCAGCTGTAACCCGATGTAACCTTCTCGTCCTGTAACGTACGCCATAACGTCACCAGCTGTAACCCGATGTAACCTTCTCGTCCTGTAACGTACGCCATAACGTCACCAGCTGTAACCCGATGTACTCCTCATCCTGTAACGTACGCCATAACGTCACCAGCTGTAACCCGATGTAACCTTCTCGTCCTGTAACGTACGCCATAACGTCACCAGCTGTAACCCGATGTAACCTTCTCGTCCTGTAACGTACGCCATAACGTCACCAGCTGTAACCCGATGTAACCTTCGCGTCCTGTAGCGTACGCCATAACGTCACCAGCTGTAACCCGATGTACCAGCTGAATCCGATGTGTTCCTTTTCGTCTGTGATGAACGTTATAACACACCGTCCCCTGTCGTAAAGCTCTGCCAGGCCTAGATAGTAGGCACACGGACACACTGTTATCTATCATAATATATATATATATATATATATATATATATATATATATATATATATATATATATATATATATATATATATATATATATATATATATATATACAGGTCGGAATTGTAAAACGTCTAAAACACACACTGCGCCAACATAGCAGATATGAACGAGCGTGACACCGAAACGGTGCATAGGCCGACAAGTTGCATATCGCTGAATAACTCATATTAAGGTCTGATAGGGATATATCGGCTAGCATACCGACTTTAAGGTAGGTACACACATACACAGTGGTGGTCATCGTTATTAAATAAATGTAGTTCCGTTACTCGTTACTCCGTTACTCATAACAGTAGTTCCGTTACTCGTTACTCCATTACTTTGTGACAAATTTAACAGAAGTTACTTTAGACCGTTACTCCGCTGCTTTAGTTTAACCCTCACCAGTGGGGGCGTGGGGGGGGGGGGGGGGGGGGAGTGGATGCCACCCCACCCCTTCGATTTTTCGGGAATAACTCGCGTATTTATCAACCGATTGCGATGAAACGTTCAGTACCCTACTTTATAACAATTTGACATTAACTCTGAAAATTAAACATATAATCTACCCATGAACCGGACCTATGACCTGTTTCACAAGGTCATGTCAGACGCAACTGGCGTCCCGTAGTATCGATGCTTGTAACTTGTGCGTGCTTTCTGAGTGTTTATTGTTCAGTAACATATGCACATTAACAGGTGACATTTAAACAGGTGACAGGTTAACAGGTTAACAGGTGACATTTATGGTTTCCACTGGGATCATGACCTCCGATGACCTGAAAGGGCTTTTTTGGCCTCCGGCTGTTTCTAGGGCATTTTGTGACGCTGATTTCAAATTTGGCATCCATTTGACATAATAATATGTTCCACTGGGGTCATGTTCTTACACAGCTCAACCGAGGTCACTGACCTCAGATGACCTAAGATGACGTTTTGACCTCCTGCGGATTTTAAGAACATTTCACGGCTAAGTATGCTTTGCAGATCTCTATCAACTGTATATAATTACAGAACAGCCGTCTGTGTTGGACAAGCATGAATGCGGATATCTAATATTGATATTAGATCAAGGTCGGAAATCAAGGGAGTAACGGAGTAGCGGACTTTATTATATAGTAACGGAAGTTACTTGGTCCGTTACTGTTTTGAAAAGTAGCGAGATCGATACTCCGTTACTGACAAAGTAGTTGCGTTAGTAACGTAGTAGCGGAGTTACGGCAGTAGCGTAGCGGAGTAACGGAAGTTTGCCCCCACATAGTGATACACACCTACACATGTAAAGCTACTTAACTCGACCAATAGAAGAAGCTTATCGCCCTGCATACGCCATCAGTCATTGTTGATTTGTATTGTATAATAATTGTATTAATATTTTGTTTGTTCTATGTCAAGTAAATCAAACGGCTTAGGCTTATCTAGAACAATTAGCAGATTCGTCAGGGGTTTGACGCCCACCAAAGCACAGTGTGAACTTGACATTAATATTTGACGACGAAGGCAATCGGCGCATCTTGAGGGATGCGATGGCTAATTGTTGTTACGCAATCGGGGCGCATCTTGAGGGATGCGATGGCTAATTGTTGTTACGAAGCCCGACGATAATCCAAGCAGAGGACATACTTGGTAATCGCAGAGTTAGGATGGACGTTGCAATTATGATAATGTTCGAACGTTAAAACAGACGCGCAATTAACATATTGCTCTCTTTCCACAGCGATTTTCATTGGCAACCTGCGCTTTAAAAAACAAACAATTTTGTTCAGCAAATCGACAGTGTCACAAAAAGGCGAAGCTGTGGTACCTGGAACACGACAGCAACACACGGCAAGGCACGGCAAGGCTGAATACCGAATGTGGGGCGACAGGAACTTTCCTGTACCGCTTAAAGCGCGATGAGCTGTTCGCAACAAAATATCGCAGACTCATTCAACTGCGAATTAAATATATTGCATTACGAGGTCGATGTGAAGATAACCGTGCCAGCATGCAGACAGCGGTCACGTGAGACTAATCACGCGCTTAACACTCACCCCGCGCACGACCGCAGGGTAACTGCGCTGCTTGATGCCATTCTGGAAGATGCTCTTTCGATTCCTGGCCCGAGCCTCTTTCGCTAGCACCTCATCGATCTTTCTTTTCATGTAGTCACTCTCAAAGTCGCTTGGACGGAGGAGCGCCATATCCGTTCGTCACTGGACGGTCTTTCGTCTACGATTACTGCGGTGATGCTGACATTCCGAAGACTGCTGGAGCTCCTCAGGGTTAACACGCCGCCCACCGGCAAATGGTGGGCCGGCCGGCTCTCTCCCCGCCTCCAATGAATCGTAATCGCCTGTGTGGCGCCCACACGGTTAGCAGTTCCGCTTCACATGTTCACACGGGGCGAGTATCCGCACCTCCAATGAATCGTAATCACCTGTGTGGCGCCCACACGGTTAGCAGTTCCGCTTCACACGTTCACAGGCGGCGAGTGGGCCAAACGACTCCGCCACACCACCGACTGCCGTCGAGTCGCACGCCAAGTGTTACCACCACATGTGCTCCTCCGGAGCCCTCCGCCTCACATGTGTTCCTCCGGAGCCCTCCGCCTCACATGTGCTCCTTCGGAGCCCTCCGCCTCACATGTGCTCCTCCGGAGCCCTCCGCCTCACACGCGCTCCTGCCTGTTTTCTCGCCTCACACTGGTGGTCACCAGGTCACGCACCGTACCGAACCAGCCTGCCCTGCGTTCGCACGGGGCGGAGGTGCGTCACTGACGTCCGGTGAGGTGAGCTTCACCGACCTCAACCTGGCGTCACCGGACACCGCACCTGTCGTCACCTGACACTACCGGCACCACGCGCCGCCACTGCCGCCCCCGACTCCGCCGCCAACCTGCCGCCGCCGCCGCCGCCGCCGACCCGGTACTGCCCCCCAGCAGCGGCGGCGGCGGCGGCGGCGGCGGCGGTGGCGGCGGCGGCGGCGGCGGCGGCGGCGGGTGGTGGTGGTGCCCCCTGTCGCCTGACCGGGCCGGCCGCCCGACACCCCGCCGGCGCCGCTGTTTGTTTGAGCTGCCCTGCATCTATGGGGAGTCGGCGAGGCGCGCTCCGGTTCCGCATACCGGACGCATGCCACAAACAGGCAGCGGTCGTCCGTCAAGCGGCACCGAGCGGCGCATGACAGCCTGATGAGCGAGCGATACCGACTCGGAGCCCGACTGTCGCCGTCAGACGCCGTCAGACGCCGACTCGGAGCCCGACTGTCGCCGTCAGACGCCGTCAGACGCCGACTCGGAGCCCGACTGTCGCCGTCAGACGCCGTCATACGCCGACTCGGAGCCCGACTGTCGCCGTCAGACGCCGTCAGACGCCGACTCGGAGCCCGACCGTCGCCGTCAGACTCCGTCAGACGCCGACTCGGAGCCCGACTGTCGCCGTCAGACGCCGTCAGACGCCGACTCGGAGCCCGACCGTCGCCGTCAGACGCCGTCAGACGCCGTCAGACGCCGACTCGGAGCCCGACTGTCGCCGTCAGACGCCGTCAGACGCCGACTCGGAGCCCGACCGTCGCCGTCAGACGCCGTCAGACGCCGACTCGGAGCCCGACTGTCGCCGTCAGACGCCGTCAGACGCCGACCCGGAGCCCGACCGTCGCCGTCAGACTCCGTCAGACGCCGACTCGGAGCCCGACCGTCGCCGTCAGACGCCGGCACGGTGGGAAGAGCACGACCCGAGAGAGCCCGGTGATGTCCGACTCTGTAAGGTGACTGACAGAGAGCATATAGCAATGCTAAGAGCAATCTATAGTTTTGCCTAAAGGTCGCCGTCCACTGCACTCACCTAATCGCCTAACGGCTGCATTTAACATGGGGCCTATGGGAAGCGCGCTGACTTGTCGCCTAACGACCGAATGCGCGATTAGGCGTGTTCAGCTGACTTTTTTCGGCGCGTTGTCGGCGCGTCCTTCGGCGCTGAGTAGGCGCGCAGAAGTTGGAAATGCTGAACTTTTCGGTCGTTAGGCGTGAAGAAAGCTTACCTGCACGCTGCACCTGGAAGATCTTATCGCAAATTTCACGAGAAGTACATCATTTCGCGCTGTGAAGTAGGTAAATGTCACAACCTTACCATAGCATTGGTGTGTCCAGGGCGCCTTTGTATGTAGTGAACAACAAGGTTATTTATGGCGATAATGTTCGGAAGCTATCTTCTCCGTAGTAAAACGCTACTTTATTTTTGCTGAAATTATTCAAGCATGTGGCCACAGCAACACAAATGTATCTAATTATTTAGAAGGCCTATTTCTCCAAATTCTCCAATTTACAGAACGTTGAATGATTTGTTTATATGTATGCTTATGTATGTATCCTTGGTGACGGCACAGGAACTTAAAAGCTTTGATGCCTTTCTAATTTGTATTCGCTTTATTGCACGTGCTTTAGCGTTAAAGGAAATAGTTCACCTTGGGATTTTTTTTTCCAGAACACCATTTTATTATATTTTTTAATACAGTTTCTTTTTTTATTTTCAAAAATGGTCCTACATTGCGCAAATTCAGGACAGAAGGTCGTACATTATTAATTGTATCGTGTGTGTTATTGGTCTGCGCATGCTCCATGCAGTGCTCGCACAATTCAGACGGTACGGTATATCATAAATGCGCCACATTCTTTCGCCAAAAAGTCAAATATCTTCGGCTGGCGAGTCTTTTCAGCCAAGAAAAGTTCCAGATAAGGATTTCTCAACACGGGCTACAAAACTGCTATTCCAGTTGAAAACCCCATGTTGAAGGTGAACGATTTCCTTTAAACATTACTAACAGTTTCGTGGTACGCATAGATAATTAACAAACATATTTTTTAGTTCAGTAATATCGAAAACTTTTGCATTTTAATACACTTTTGGTCAGTCATCACTGATATCAATATAATACCTGGTATTATATGGATGTCAGTGTCAGTCATGGCGGCTCACATTCGTCGCATAATTCGGCCGTTAGGCCGGTACTACGCGCGTAGTCGGCGCGTAGTCGGCGCGTCCTGAAATTCGGCCGTTAGGTCGTTAGGCGTGTGTGCGCAGTGGACGGCGACCTTTACTCCGTCTTGAGAAGGCGACAATTCGTTTTTTTTATAGATGATACGTGGATACGATTAATGTTTACAATTCTTCACTTTCCACTATTCGTAAACATTTAGTTATTAGTCTTTTTTGACAAAATAGTTCCCATTCCTTTCCTATTTACAGACATTTGTGTCTTACACGAGGAACAGAGCTGGTCAACGCGATATCTACTGTTCACCAATGTGTTTAACGTTTCGAACCATTTCAGTTGATTTCCCGATGACATGCGTTAAAAACTCGAGATCATCCGTTAACATAAGAGTCATTGGTAGTACGGTAGGTAGTACGCCGTTCTGTCAGTTAGTATTTGTATTGTACACTAAACCAGCGCAGCTGCAAAAGGACTGCGCCCTTCAGACATGCAATATGAGGTTTGATTAATGGAAAACTGGTGTAGTCGATGGCTCATTACTGATTTAAAACAAACGTACGTTAAAGGGACTGTCCCACCATTCCAAAAGTTGTCAAATGTACGCCGCTTGTGGTGCAAAACATGAAGTAATTGCTGCCGAACACGTTAATGACATTTGTTTCTGGCAAACAGTGCTCAATTTCATAAAAAAGTTAAGTTTTAATATTTGGGTTGATGACGTCATATTGAGCTCTAGAAAGCTACACAGAAATCCTTTACGCTGCCAAAGTATGGGCACAATTATTTCGAGACAATTCTGGCGTTTTGAATACAAAACAAACCAATTACCAAACCATTGAAACGTAGCAAATATCTCCAAGGTTGACCTTAAACAAGTCGACTATCATTACCAGTTGGGTAAAGAGAGACGACGCTGTCGGTTTAGAGGCCCTATTCAAATACACATGGGCCTTATTTTTTACAGATGTCAAAATCAAACTCGAATATCTTTTTGATTAGATCATTGTGGTTGTTTTAACTGTTACCATACTTAATTTCAATGCCAAGCCATCAAAATGGCTATCTCAACTCAAATAAATGTTAAGGTGGGATAGTCCCTTTAACGGATATTGTTGGAGTATAAAAGCTCACAGAAAAGTTCCTCCTCCCAGTTTCACTCTTCCATTTTCACATAACATTCTCGCAATGCATGGCGAAAAATAGAAAATAAGCGAACACCATATTGTTGAGTGGTAGCCCAGGGAAATTACAAAACAAAATCGGGTACCTATAAGCCTTCGCTCTCATTTCATCGAAGTTACCACTTGCCACACCTGGATAATGCTACCTACATTTGGCCCAATTGTAGCGGTGGATGCCCCTCGGGCATCTGCCATTGTCCGAGCCTGGTTTGAGAGTAGGTACTTGGTTTGTAATATCCGATCGCGTGGCTACATAGTCTAAGCTCTATTCAATAGATTGGCATAGCATGTCAAGGGAAACCGAAACCGTGTATGACTTGTCATTATTCTCCCTGGTTATGATGAACTACGGTAAGTATGCACTTAACAGTAATGGGGGATCAATGTCATATACGACAGCACCGATAGTTAACCACATGACGCCAACGGTGCAAGCCTCGTCAGAACGTAAACTGTGACATAAAGGCCTAAACAAAGTCACACAATAATGATGACAGGTTACGGACCGATTAGTTCTTTCAGCTACCAGCGTGACCAACATGTTTATGTCTCACAGTGTGATTGTGTTTGTCGGGGACAGGTTACGGACCGAAGTAGATCTTTCAGCTACCAGCGTGACTACCATCTTTATGTCTCACAGTATGATTGTGCTGGTCGGGGACAGGTTACGGACCGAAGTAGATCTTTCAGCTACCAGCGTGACTAACATGTGTATGTCTCACAGTATGATTGTGCTGGTCGGGGACAGGTTACGGACCGAAGTAGTTCTTTCAGCTACCAGCGTGACTAACATGTTTATGTCTCACAGTATGATTGTGCTGGTCGGGGACAGGTTACGGACCGAAGTAGTTCTTTCAGCTACCAGCGTGACTAACATGTGTATGTCTCACAGTGTGATTGTGCTGGTCGGGGACAGGTTACGGACCGAAGTAGTTCTTTCAGCTACCAGCGTGACTAACATGTGTATGTCTCACAGTATGATTGTGCTGGTCGGGGACAGGTTACGGACCGAAGTAGTTCTTTCAGCTACCAGCGTGACTAACATGTGTATGTCTCACAGTATGATTGTGCTGGTCGGGGACAGGTTACGGACCGAAGTAGTTCTTTCAGCTACCAGCGTGACTAACATGTTTATGTCTCACAGTGTGATTGTGTTTGTCGGGGACAGGTTACGGACCGAATTAGATCTTTCAGCTACCAGCGTGACTAACATGTTTATGTCTCACAGTGTGATTGTGTTTGTCGGGGACAGGTTACGGACCGAAGTAGTTCTTTCAGCTACCAGCGTGACTAACATGTTTATGTCTCACAGTATGATTGCGTTTGTCGGGGACAGGTTACGGACCGAAGTAGATCTTTCAGCTACCAGCGTGACTAACATGTGTATGTCTCACAGTATGATTGTGCTGGTCGGGGACAGGTTACGGACCGAAGTAGTTCTTTCAGCTACCAGCGTGACTAACATGTGTATGTCTCACAGTATGATTGTGCTGGTCGGGGACAGGTTACGGACCGAAGTAGTTCTTTCAGCTACCAGCGTGACTAACATGTGTATGTCTCACAGTATGATTGTGCTGGTCGGGGACAGGTTACGGACCGAAGTAGTTCTTTCAGCTACCAGCGTGACTAACATGTGTATGTCTCACAGTATGATTGTGCTGGTCGGGGACAGGTTACGGACCGAAGTAGTTCTTTCAGCTACCAGCGTGACTAACATGTGTATGTCTCACAGTATGATTGTGCTGGTCGGGGACAGGTTACGGACCGAAGTAGTTCTTTCAGCTACCAGCGTGACTAACATGTGTATGTCTCACAGTATGATTGTGCTGGTCGGGGACAGGTTACGGACCGAAGTAGTTCTTTCAGCTACCAGCGTGACTAACATGTGTATGTCTCACAGTATGATTGTGCTGGTCGGGGACAGGTTACGGACCGAAGTAGTTCTTTCAGCTACCAGCGTGACTAACATGTGTATGTCTCACAGTATGATTGTGCTGGTCGGGGACAAAAATACCCAATTGTTAACACTGAACTAATATATCTATTTTTATAAACGAAAAAACAAAACAAAACAAAGGAACGAACGAACGAACGAACGAACGAACGAACGAACGAACGAACGAACGAACGAACGAACGAACGAACGAACGAACGAACGAACGAACGAACGAACGAACGAACGAACGAACGAGCGAGCGAATGAATGAATGAATGAATGAATGAATGAATGAATGAATGAATGAGTAAACTGCTGCCATGACCGCTGAAACAACGGGCCACAAGGCATCGCGGGGTCACGAGTGAATGGCGAGCGTATCAGGAAACTCTCGAGTCTCCTGTCTGGATCAGGCTGAAGACAGACCCTCCAACTGTCCCGACTCTTGATTCAGCCCAGACACACAACAATTCAGCAAATATCGCAGCGCGTTCTGCCGACGAAGAGTCCAGTGTGCTGAATGACCGACCAGTGATGACGGCAGCCTCTGGCATGGCTGCCCGGAGCGATAGGACACGGAGCCGCCTACACCCTGCACCCTGCACCCTGCACCATGCACCCAGCACCCTGCACCCTGCACCCAGCACCCTGCACCCTGCACCCTGCACCCTGCACCCTGCACCCTGCACCCTGCACCATACACCCTGCACCATACACCCTGCACCCTGCACCTTGCAACATCCACCCAGCACCCTATACCTTAAACCCTACACCCTGCACTTTGCACCCAGCACCCAGCACCCAGTACCCAGCACCCAGCACCCAGCACCCAGCACCCAGCACCCAGCACCCAGCACCAATCACCCAGCACCCAGCACCCAGCACCCAGTACCCAGCACCCAGCACCCAGCACCCAGCACCCAGCACCCAGCACCCAGCACCCAGCACCCAGCACCCAGCACCCAGCACCCAGCACCCAGCACCCAGCACTCAGCACCCAGCACCCAGCACCCAGCACCCAGCACCCAGCACTCAGCACTCAGCACCCAGTACCCAGCACCCAGCACCCAGTACCCAGCACCCAGCACCCAGCACCCAGCACCCAGCACCCAGCACCCAGCACCCAGCACCCAGCACCCAGCACCCAGCACCCAGCACCCAGCACCCAGCACCTAGCACCCAGCACCCTAGACTCTGCATCCTGCATCCTTCATCTTTCATCCCTCATCCCTCATCCTTTATCCTTTATCCTTTATCCTTTATCCTTTATCCTTTATCCTTTATCCTTTATCCTTTATCCTTTATCCTTTATCCTTTATCCTTTATCCTTTATCCTTTATCCTTTATCCTTTATCCTTTATCCTTTATCCTTTATCCTTTATCCTTTATCCTTTATCCTTTATCCTTTATCCTGTATCCTTTATCCTGTATCCTTCATCCTTCATCCTTCATCCTTCATCCTTCATCCTTCATCCTTCATCCTTCATCCTTCATCCTTCATCCTTCATCCTGCACCCTGCTACCCTACACTCTACATTCCACACCTTGCACCCTACACCCTACACCCTGCGCCCCCCTGCACCCTACACCCTGCTCCTTGCACCCGTCGCCGCTGCCGGGCGAGCGGGCCCGGCGACTGCAGCCCGGAGCCGAGACTGGGCTCAGTCCGTACCGTGTCAGCGGTATGTGTTTGTACTGGCCGCATCGAAAGCCGCTCCGATGATGGCCCATAGAAAGCATCGAGCGCTGACTGGAGCCAGCCGCCGCCCCGGGCCGACAGGTCTATTATATACCGGCCCGGACCGTCAGTTATACACACACACACACACACACGCGCACGCGCACACGCACGCGCACGCGCACACGCACACGCACACGCACACGCATATATATATATATATATATATATATATATATATATATATATATATATATATATATATATATATATATATATATATACATATATACATATATACATATATACATATATACATATATACATATATACATATATACATATATACACATATACACATATACACATATACACATATACACATATACACATATACACATATACACATATACACATATACACATATACACATATACACATATACACATAGATAGATATAGATAGATATAGCTAGATATAGCTAGATATAGCTAGATATAGCTAGATATAGCTAGATATAGCTAGATATAGCTAGATATAGCTAGATATAGCTAGATATAGCTAGATATAGCTAGATATAGCTAGATATAGCTAGATATAGCTATATATATAGCTATAGATATAGCTATAGATATAGCTATAGATATAGCTATAGATATAGCTATAGATATAGCTATAGATATAGCTATAGATATAGCTATAGATATAGCTATAGATATAGCTATAGATATAGCTATAGATATAGCTATAGATATAGCTATAGATATAGCTATAGATATAGCTATAGATATAGCTATAGATATAGCTATAGATATAGCTATAGATATAGCTATAGATATAGCTATAGATATAGCTATAGATATAGCTATAGATATAGCTATAGATATAGATATAGATATAGATATAGATATAGATATAGATATAGATATAGATATAGATATAGATATAGATATAGATATAGATATAGATATAGATAGATATAGAGATCTATAGATCTATCTATAGATCTATCTATATCTATCTATATCTATATCTATATCTATATCTATATCTATATCTATATCTATATCTATATCTATATCTATATCTATATCTATATCTATATCTATATCTATATCTATATCTATATCTATATCTATATCTATATCTATATCTATATCTATATCTATATCTATATCTATATCTATATCTATATCTATATCTATATCTATATCTATATCTATATCTATATCTATATCTATATCTATATCTATATCTATATCTATATCTATATCTATATCTATATCTATATCTATATCTATATCTATATCTATATCTATATCTATATCTATATCTATATCTATATCTATATCTATATCTATATCTATATCTATATCTATATCTATATCTATATCTATATCTATATCTATATCTATATCTATATCTATATCTATATCTATATCTATATCTATATCTATATCTATATCTATATCTATATCTATATCTATATCTATATCTATATCTATATCTATATCTATATCTATATCTATATCTAACGAACGAACGATCTATATCTATATCTATATCTATATCTATATCTATATCTATATCTATATCTATATCTATATCTATATCTATATCTATATCTATATCTATATCTATATCTATATCTATATCTATATCTATATCTATATCTATATCTATATCTATATCTATATCTATATCTATATCTATATCTATATCTATATCTATATCTATATCTATATCTATATCTATATCTATATCTATATCTATATCTATATCTATATCTATATCTATATCTATATCTATATCTATATCTATATCTATATCTATATCTATATCTATATCTATATCTATATCTATATCTATATCTATATCTATATCTATATCTATATCTATCTCTATCTCTATCTCTATCTCTATATCTATCTCTATCTCTATCTCTATCTCTATCTCTATCTCTATCTCTATCTCTATCTCTATCTCTATCTCTATCTCTATCTCTATCTCTATCTCTATCTCTATCTCTATCTCTATCTCTATCTCTATCTCTATCTCTATCTCTATCTCTATCTCTATCTCTATCTCTATCTCTATCTCTATCTCTATCTCTATCTCTATCTCTATCTCTATCTCTATCTCTATCTCTATCTCTATCTCTATCTCTATCTCTATCTCTATCTCTATCTCTATCTCTATCTCTATCTCTATCTCTATCTCTATCTCTATCTCTATCTCTATCTCTATCTCTATCTCTATCTCTATCTCTATCTCTATCTCTATCTCTATCTCTATCTCTATCTCTATCTCTATCTCTATCTCTATCTCTATCTCTATCTCTATCTATATCTATATCTATATCTATATCTATATCTATATCTATATCTATATCTATATCTATATCTATATCTATATCTATATCTATATCTATATCTATATCTATATCTATATCTATATCTATATCTATATCTATATCTATATCTATATCTATATCTATATCTATATCTATATCTATATCTATATCTATATCTATATCTATATCTATATCTATATCTATATCTATATCTATATCTATATCTATATCTATATCTATATCTATATCTATATCTATATCTATATCTATATATCTATATATCTATCTATATATATATATCTATCTATATATATATATCTATATATATATATATATATATATATATATATATATATATATATATATATATATATATATATATATATATATATATATATATATATATATATATATATATATATATATATATATATATATATATATATATATATATATATATATATATATATATATATATATATATATATATATATATATATATATATATATATATATATATATATATATATATATATATATATATATATATATATATATATATATATATATATATATATATATATATATATATATATATATATATATATATATATATATATATATATATATATATATATATATATATATATATATATATATATATATATATATATATATATATATATATATATATATATATATATATATATATATATATATATATATATATATATATATATATATATATATATATATATATATATATATATATATATATATATATATATATATATATATATATATATATATATATATATATATATATATATATATATATATATATATATATATATATATATGTATATATATATACCTACAGCTCTGGGCAGTCAGTTCTTATTTGCTAATTTTACACTTATTTGCTAATGATAAATTGTCTACCATCAGTTTCTGCGGCGCAGACGTCATTGACAGCAAAGTGGTGAGGAACCTAGGACTCGAAATGGATCGCTATCTTAACTACCAGGCCCACATAGATCGTCTCACACAGAGATGTATCGGTGCCCTGATTGCACTGAGTCACGCCCGACACGTCATCCCCCGAGCCGAACTGAAACCAATCGTGCAGGCGCTCGCGATGTCGATTGTCCGCTACTGTATGTCTGTATATGGAACATGTGGTGAGACCCAGCTTCACCGAGTGCAGAAAATTCTGAATTTCTGTGCCCGTGTTGTATGCGCTAGGCGCAAACGTGAGCATGTGACTGATGCGTTCCGTGACCTCAGGTGGTTTGATGCCAGGGAACTTGTTAGGTACCATCGATTGTGTGCTGTACATGACGCGATAGAGACAGGCCAGCCAGAGGCTATAGTCGCTTCCTTTGGACTGGATGCCAACCAGCTACATGGCCACGATACCAGGCGAGCCGGTGATATCACGCTGCCGCGCATTAGGACTGAAGCCGGGCTATTAATTGCGACTCAACTACTAATTGCTACTCACCACGCTGGCTTCCGGCATCGCCTGGGCGAGTTTATCCTGCGTCAGACGTAGACCGAGTTATCCGACTCGCGATGTGCGCTATTTTGGCATTATCTCTTTCGTTATGCCTAATAGCGTGCTACCTGTTCCTGGCCGGGCCGGCACTCGGGAGATAACATTTTATCCAGTTATTCGTTTTAGTCTACTGACTCGAAATGGTGAAAAGCGATACATGTTGTGGACCCATTGTTTAATAAACTGTCTGTCTGTCTGTCTTCTATATACCTACCGCCACTGGCGGATCCAGCCTTTCTCCGTAGGGGGTGCACCTTTTTGTGACAAAAAGGCGCTCCATTTTTTCCCCTCCGCGGATTTGGTCGGTCACCTTATTTTGGTATTCGAGCTTAAGAAATTCACTTTTCAAATTCAAAAAAAAATTATTTTGTGGATTTCTTTCCGAAAAAAGTTTTTTGTTGTCAAAAACACAACATTTCGAAAATCCGAGATCGCCATTTTGAAGAGAATGTCATTTCCTTTCTTTTGACGTTTTTATTTGCAATTTGCTGCAAAACTCTATTTTCTACGATTGTTCAAACATGTATCGTTTTTCCACCGAAAATGGCAAAACATGGCGTCATTAAAACGTGATTATCTCCCAAAATACTATATGAATTGTATTGAAATTTGGTGAACAGACGTAGAATTAATGCAGCATAAGGTACTTAAAGTCTGACGTTGATATCTATCATAGTTTTCAAGTTATTGAGACAATCCGGGAAGAGGCAGATTCTGCCCCTCCCTCACCCACCGGGCTGATTGAATTGCATCAGGTGCGCTGTTTTGTCTATCATTGAAATAAAGTGATATATACAAACTTAAAATTAAATCACTCGAGAGAAGAAGAAAAAACTTCCGTTTTCATGATTTTTTTATCTCCTAAGATCATTGTTTTTCACGTTCAGTGCAGGGAACGCGCGGCGGGGGGAGGGGGTGGGGGAAGGGCATACTTGTATTGAATGCCCCTCTCAGATTCCTGTAGGGGGGGGGGGGGCATTTGCCCCTGATGCTCCCCTGGATCCGCCAGTGCCAGCAATTACCGCCAAGGAGAGCCTCTGCCAGACACTTAACGAATTAATGTTCCCATTTTCTAAATTTGTATCAGCAATTGCGAAAGTTGTGTCATGCCGCGACACTGCGCGAAATTTTCCGGTTTTTGACTGTGTATAGCTGGATTTTGACTGCTGCAAAGACACATTTTACCATTTTACGATAAATTGGGAACGCGCGCGTGGGGGGGGGGGGGGGCGGCATACTTGTATTGAATGCCCCCCCAGATTCCTGCAGGGGGGGGGGGGGGGCGGCATACTTGTATTGAATGCCCCCCCCCCCCAGATTCCTGCAGGGGGGGGGGGGCTTTGACACCTGATGCCTCCCCCCCTCCCTGGATCGGCCAGTGCCTACCGCTCTGGGCAGTCAGTTATATATACCTATCGCTCTGGGCAGTCAGTTCTATATACATACCGCTCCAGTCTCCACACCGTCAGATATGGATATAGGATCGTAAACATAAACTCAAATAAAACAGAAAGATACGATAAAACAGAAAACAGAAAGATAAAATATAATTTTCCCGAAGCTTTCAGTTGCCAGAACTTTGATGGCTGTGACGGCCGCAGACCTTCAGTTAACGAAGCTGACTGACACCGGCAGGCCTATATACATTCAAATGGTTTGTTTTTGTTAGTGAAGCGGCCAACGTCCAAGAGGCTTACTGAGTAGCATTACTGGCTGCTCAGTACTTACCAGGTCGATATCGATTTCACGCTCGCTGGTGGCTGAAAGTTTTGATGCTGTTTTGGTATTAACAAAATACCGATGACGATATCGATTAAGAAATAAAGTTAGAAATGTAACGTCTACGAACTTGCGCCAATACATGTTTTATAGTGTTTTTAATTGAACCAGTGTATTTGATGCAAGAGAACTATCATTTATTTTAAAACAAAAACAGCTTCACTGAACACTATGCCTTCAAAATATGCCATTATCGGTTAATACTTTCTTATGCGCAATTTCTATGTACAAATTCACAGATAATGAATGCCGGCGTCGCGCAACTCACACACACAAACTGGGCAGAGTGCGAACTGATGTAATCTAATTGGATGGTGATAAGGACGATCAGTGACCGTGCGGCTTTATGAGATCACGAGTGTATTGGGAACGAATCCATTCAACCACCGGAGTAGGACTTGTGACTAGAGATCATGAGATCACGAGTGCATTGGGAACGAATCCATTCAACCACCGGAGTAGGACTTGTGACTAGAGATCATGAGATCACGAGTGCATTGGGAACGAATCCATTCAACCACCGGAGTAGGACTTGTGACTAGAGATCATGAGATCACGAGTGCATTGGGAACGAATCCATTCAACCACCGGAGTAGGACTTGTGACTAGAGATCATGAGATCACGAGTGCATTGGGAACGAATCCATTCAACCACCGGAGTAGGACTTGTGACTAGAGATCATGAGATCACGAGTGCATTGGGAACGAATCCATTCAACCACCGGAGTAGGACTTGTGACTAGAGATCATGAGATCACGAGTGCATTGGGAACGAATCCATTCAACCACCGGAGTAGGACTTGTGACTAGAGATCATGAGATCACGAGTGCATTGGGAACGAATCCATTCAACCACCGGAGTAGGACTTGTGACTAGAGATCATGAGATCACGAGTGCATTGGGAACGAATCCATTCAACCACCGGAGTAGGACTTGTGACTAGAGATTATGAGATCACGAGTGTATTGGGAACGAATCCATTCAACCACCGGAGTAGGACTTGTGACTAGAGATCATGACATCACGAGTGTATTGGGAACGAATCCATTCAACCACCGGAGTAGGACTTGTGACTAGAGATTATGAGATCACGAGTGTATTGGGAACGAATCCATTCAACCACCGGAGTAGGACTTGTGACTAGAGATTATGAGATCACTAGTGTATTGGGAACGAATCCATTCAACCACCGGAGTAGGACTTGTGACTAGAGATTATGAGATCACTAGTGTATTGGGAACGAATCCATTCAACCACCGGAGTAGGACTTGTGACTAGAGATTATGAGATCACGAGTGTATTGGGAACGAATCCATTCAACCACCGGAGTAGGACTTGTGACTAGAGATTATGAGATCACTAGTGTATTGGGAACGAATCCATTCAACCACCGGAGTAGGACTTGTGACTAGAGATTATGAGATCACTAGTGTATTGGGAACGAATCCATTCAACCACCGGAGTAGGACTTGTGACTAGATATTATGAGATCACGAGTGTATTGGGAACGAATCCATTCAACCACCGGAGTAGGACTTGTGACTAGAGATTATGAGATCACGAGTGTATTGGGAACGAATCCATTCAACCACCGGAGTAGGACTTGTGACTAGATATTATGAGATCACGAGTGTATTGGGAACGAATCCATTCCACCACCGGAGTAGGACTTGTGACTAGCACCTAAGAGTCCAATGCTAATGTGAATGCTTACAATGACGGTGGCCGCGATGGGCGGAAGGTAAGCCAGAAGGTCATAGAGTGAGTGTAGAGTGAGTGTAGAGTGAGTGTAGAGTGAGTGTAGAGTGAGTGTAGAGTGAGTGTAGAGTGAGTGTAGAGTGAGTGTAGAGTGAGTGTAGAGTGCCGCCCTGCTTGAATAGCTGGACGGAAGTGTGAAGCCGTCACGATCGACGGGACGCGCCAGTCTCTCTCTGTCGGCAGGCACGGAAGGGCCGGCTGGACGGGACGCGCCAGTCTCTCTGTCGGCAGGCACGGAAGGGCCGGATGGACGGGACGCGCCAGTCTCTCTGTCGGCAGGCATGGAAGGGCCGGATGGACGGGACGCGCCAGTCTCTCTGTTGGCAGGCACGGAAGGGCCGGCTGGACGGGACGCGCCAGTCTCTCTCTGTCGGCAGGCACGGAAGGGCCGGATGGACGGGACGCGCCAGTCTCTCTGTCGGCAGGCACGGAAGGGCCAGCTGGACGGGACGCGCCAGTCTCTCTGTCGGCAGGCACGGAAGGGCCGGATGGACGGGACGCGCCAGTCTCTCTGTCGGCAGGCACGGAAGGGCCGGCTGGACGGGACGCGCCAGTCTCTCTGTCGGCAGGCACGGACGGGCCGGCTGGACGGGACGCGCCAGTCTCTCTGTCGGCAGGCACGGAAGGGCCGGATGGACGGGACGCGCCAGTCTCTCTGTCGGCAGGCACGGAAGGGCCGGCTGGACGGGACGCGCCAGTCTCTCTGTCGGCAGGCACGGAAGGGCCGGCTGGACGGGACGCGCCAGTCTCTCTGTCGGCAGGCACGGAAGGGTCGGCTGGACGGGACGCGCCAGTCTCTCTGTCGGCAGGCACGGAAGGGCCGGATGGACGGGACGCGCCAGTCTCTCTGTCGGCAGGCACGGAAGGGCCGGATGGACGGGACGCGCCAGTCCCTCTCTGTCGGCAGGCACGGAAGGGCCGGCTGGACGGGACGCGCCAGTCTCTCTCTGTCGGCAGGCACGGAAGGGCCGGCTCGACGGGACGCGCCAGTCTCTCTGTCGGCAGGCACGGAAGGGCCGGCTGGACGGGACGCGCCAGTCTCTCTGTCGGCAGGCACGGAAGGGCCGGCTGGACGGGACGCGCCAGTCTCTCTGTCGGCAGGCACGGAAGGGACGGCTGGACGGGACGCGCCAGTCTCTGTCGGCAGGCACGGAAGGGCCGGCTCGACGGGACGCGCCAGTCTCTCTGTCGGCAGGCACGGAAGGGCCGGCTCGACGGGACGCGTCAGTCTCTCTGTCGGCAGGCACGTAAGTGACGGCTGGACGGGACGCGCCAGTCTCTCTGTCGGCAGGCACGGAAGGGACGGCTGGACGGGACGCGCCAGTCTCTCTGTCGGCAGGCACGGAAGGGCCGGCTGGACGGGACGCGCCAGTCTCTCTGTCGGCAGGCACGGAAGGGCCGGCTCGACGGGACGCGCCAGTCTCTGTCGGCAGGCACGGAAGGGCCGGCTCGACGGAACGCGCCAGTCTCTCTGTCGGCAGGCACGGAAGGGACGGCTGGACGGGACGCGCCAGTCTCTCTCTGTCGGCAGGCACGGAAGGGCCGGCTCGACGGGACGCGCCAGTCTCTCTGTCGGCAGGCACGGAAGGGACGGCTGGACGGGACGCGCCAGTCTCTCTGTCGGCAGGCACGGAAGGGCCGGCTCGACGGGACGCGCCAGTCTCTCTGTCGGCAGGCACGGAAGGGCCGGCTGGACGGGACGCGCCAGTCTCTCTGTCGGCAGGCACGGAAGGGCCGGCTGGACGGGACGTGCCAGTCTCTCTGTCGGCAGGCACGGAAGGGCCGGCTGGACGGGACGCGCCAGTCTCTCTGTCGGCAGGCACGGAAGGGCCGGCTCGACGGGACACGCCAGTCTCTCTGTCGGCAGGCACGGAAGGGACGGCTGGACGGGACGCGCCAGTCTCTCTCTGTCGGCAGGCACGGAAGGGCCGGCTCGACGGGACGCGCCAGTCTCTCTGTCGGCAGGCACGGAAGGGCCGGCTGGACGGGACGCGCCAGTCTCTCTCTCTCTCTCTGTCGGCAGGCACGGAAGGGACGGCTGGACGGGACGCGCCAGTCTCTCTCTGTCGGCAGGCACGGAAGGGCCGGCTAGACGGGACGCGCCAGTCTCTCTGTCGGCAGGCACGGAAAGGCCGGCTGGACGGGACGCGCCAGTCTCTCTCTGTCGGCAGGCACGGAAGGGCCGGCTCGACGGGACGCGCCAGTCTCTCTGTCGGCAGGCACGGAAGGGCCGGCTGGACGGGACGCGCCAGTCTCTCTGTCGGCAGGCACGGAAGGGCCGGCTGGACGGGACGCGCCAGTCTCTCTGTCGGCAGGCACGGAAGGGCCGGCTGGACGGGACGCGCCAGTCTCTCTGTCGGCAGGCACGGAAGGGACGGCTGGACGGGACGCGCCAGTCTCTCTGTCGGCAGGCACGGAAGGGACGGTTGGACGGGACGCGCCAGTCTCTCTGTCGGCAGGCACGGAAGGGCCGGCTGGACGGGACGCGCCAGTCTCTCTGTCGGCAGGCACGGAAGGGACGGCTGGACGGGACGCGCCAGTCTCTCTGTCGGCAGGCACGGAAGGGCCGGCTGGACGGGACGCGCCAGTCTCTCTGTCGGCAGGCACGGAAGGGCCGGCTGGACGGGACGCGCCAGTCTCTCTGTCGGCAGGCACGGAAGGGACGGCTGGACGGGACGCGCCAGTCTCTCTGTCGGCAGGCACGGAAGGGACGGCTGGACGGGACGCGCCAGTCTCTCTGTCGGCAGGCACGGAAGGGCCGGCTGGACGGGACGCGCCAGTCTCTCTGTCGGCAGGCACGGAAGGGCCGGCTGGACGGGACGCGCCAGTCTCTCTGTCGGCAGGCACGGAAGGGACGGCTGGACGGGACGCGCCAGTCTCTCTGTCGGCAGGCACGGAAGGGCCGGCTGGACGGGACGCGCCAGTCTCTCTGTCGGCAGGCACGGAAGGGCCGGCTGGACGGGACGCGCCAGTCTCTCTGTCGGCAGGCACGGAAGGGCCGGCTGGACGGGACGCGCCAGTCTCTCTGTCGGCAGGCACGGAAGGGCCGGCTGGACGGGACGCGCCAGTCTCTCTGTCGGCAGGCACGGAAGGGACGGCTGGACGGGACGCGCCAGTCTCTCTGTCGGCAGGCACGGAAGGGCCGGCTGGACGGGACGCGCCAGTCTCTCTGTCGGCAGGCACGGAAGGGCCGGCTGGACGGGACGCGCCAGTCTCTCTCTCTCTCTCTCTCTCTCTCTCTCTCTCTCTCTCTCTCTCTCTCTCTCTCTCTCTCTCTCTCTCTCTCTCTCTCTCTCTCTCTCTCTCTCTCTCTCTCTCTCTCTCTCTCTCTCTCTCTCTCTCTCTCTCTCTCTGTCGGCAGGCACGGAAGGGCCGGCTGGACGGGACGCGCCAGTCTCTCTGTCGGCAGGCACGGAAGGGCCGGCTGGACGGGACGCGCCAGTCTCTCTGTCGGCAGGCACGGAAGGGCCGGCTGGACGCAGGGTGGAAGGGCCGGCTGGACGGAGGGCGGAAGGGACGGCTGAACGGAGGGCGGAAGGGCCGGCTGGACGGAGGGCGGAAGGGACGGCTGGACGGAGGGCGGAATGGACGGCTGGACGGAGGGCGGAATGGACGGCTGGACGGAGAGCGGAAGGGCCGGCTGGACGGAGGGCGGAAGGGACGGCTGGACGGAGGGCGGAAGGGCCGGCTGGACGGAGGGCGGAATGGCCGGCTGGACGGAGGGCGGAAGGAACGGCTGGACGGAGGGCGGAAGGGACGGCTGGACGGAGAGCAGAAGGGCCGGCTGGACGGAGCGACGACGTGCACCTAATGGAGGGTGCTGCCCAGCCGACTGATGACGTGTGCAGCCGATGACGGGCAGCTGATAACACTGAATGGCTTCTCTCTGTCACGCCGCGAGCTGCCGCTCTCTACGCTCATGGCGCCGGATACCTCTCGACAGTGCAAAAACAATGCCATAATGTACCAATGGAACCCAACAGGTTTTATAGTTCTACCAGTAGCAGGCCGTCAACAGCAACTAATGGGCTACTATGCTTTCCTGAAAGCCACTGATTACTCGGCTGCTTCGGCTTCAATGGGACCAGTTTGGCCTCTGATGATCAGACTGTACAGTAGAGGCGTCTCCCTGCCCCCGGCGGCGCCGCGGGCTCCCTGCATTTCCCAGTGGAATACGGCGCTTCCCACCGCTCCGGTATTTACGACGACAAATGTCTGCTCGCCACCCGGCGTGCAACTGGCTGCAGACGGGACACGGGCGGGCGGCGGGCGGGGGAGGGAGGAGCGCACTTTCTCCACGCGTCCGCGCCGGCTATCGGCCCGTCTGAGGCTGCACACAGAGCAGCGCGGCGCTGCACACACACACATACACACCGTGTGGACAAAGTGAGACAGTTGGTCAGGTGATATCGCGGCCTTTGTGGCGCACAAGGCGCGTCACCTGGCGTCCTCCGCCGGCCGCGGGAGAGAGAGGGAAGAGAGCGGTCAGCAGCTGACGGGACGCGCACACCGCCGACCCGCGCTCTGATGAGAGCTGGACCGTAATCTGGTGGCAAAAGGCCCGAGGAATCTCTGCTGACAGGCCTGCTCTCTGTCCTGTTGAATGTGCGGTAGTACCCTGACCAGACTGACGCCCTGACCAGACTGACGTCTCTCACATTGGGAAGGGGAGTGGTTTACAAAAAGTGCATAGTTTTAGTCGGTGTAGGCAATCGGACCATTTATGCACACCTCATTTTTATTTAAAAAAACATTTTGCTGATAGTTGTGATATATATATATATATATATATATATATATATATATATATATATATATATATATATATATATATATATATGTATATATATATATATATATATATATATATATATATATATATATATATATATATAAATATATATATATATATATATATATATATATATATATATATATATATATATATATATATATATATATATATATATATATATATATATATATATATATATATATAATTTATGAATAAATATGATTCATTTGTGTATAAATAATAAACAAACAACAAATGTCTAGAAATAACATAACATTATTATATTAATTGGTGATTAAAGGAAATAGTACACGGGTATAATCGGAACTAGCACTAAATTAATATAATTTTATCTGGCCCTAAATTGTGCATGAAACTGTTTCGCAACAGCTCGTCAAGCTTGTGAGTACCTATGAATAAGCAGGGTAGCGGTGCGGATCGCTGTTGACTGCGATTCTAGTTGGCTATTTTCCGCCACTTTCGGCAACCGAGGATGCATCTCTCTCGGTGTACCGTGATAAGGACTTCTGCAGCCCGCAAACATGTACCATGATAAGGGCTTCTGCTGCCCGCAAACAGCCGTGCTCAAAACGTGCAAACTGCAATATCTCTATCACATATGTACATACACTTCTTGGGTAGCCTACCGATATGCACGTGCAGCTGCAGATTGGTCCCCCGTCCCCGTCAGCAATATCAATATTTAGTGTTCGAACGATAATTTTATTTGCAAAAGATACGGTGCACCGCGGTATGCAGCAAAACACCTTCCAAGATCACCGTCATTCCGGTGCAAACGTTCTCAGAAGCTGAGTGAACTGTAAAGGGATAGCAGTGCAACTTTGTCTCGGCAGATGCATCACATTTGCCACAGTTTGTCAATGCCCAACACCTGTCGCCCGTTAAACGTTCGGCGATGAACGTGGCAGGCTAAGTACAAGATTGTCAGCAAAATGGTTAAATGACTCTAAATTATATTTGCATTTTAAGCGGTCGTTATTTCATTTGTATATTTTGCGTGTCATTTTATACCGGGGCTTCAGTGCGATCATCTCAGCTCGAACCCTGTGATAGAGCCTGACTTGACTGCTAACCTGACACCTGAATTGACAGTCATGGTGGCTGGCTGATGACATAAGGTTGACAGCTCAGGCTTGTATCAGTTATTTGACAGCACCAGAATAAATCCGAAAACGGAGGAGGGCAACACGGCCTACCTTGAACACATCGACGAGCACGACACTGAAACCTTAAATGTAGAAATGGTAACACTGACCTGATCCGCTGAGGGTCCAGATTTGACGGAGGCGGCCGAAGTCAGATCCAGTTGCAGCGGATCACATGGAAGATAAATGGGAAGAGTTGAAGCCGAGCGCAGTTTGGGGCGGTGCCGCCTGCTCTGGGTCGGTGGCAGCGGCGGCCGGCCGGACATGGTGCAGGCCGATCCCTGTGCTGCCAGCATCAACAGCTACCAGCATCGACACGCCGCAAAACACAACTGATGGGGACTGGATGGATGTCGAGCCCCGAATTCGATACGCAGTCCGCAGCACATACGCCCCCAGCTCAGTACATCCGATGGAAGGTGGATTAACTTACGTGAACGCGCGTGGCGAGAGAGCGAAAAAAGTAGAGAACAAAACAACACAAACAAAACAAAGCATAACAAGACACAGCGAGCGAGTTAACGACTTGAACGAGCTGTTGTAGAGCTAAGACCAGTTCTGTGCCAGGAGCTTTATCACAGATCTGGCCGTAAAGTAGTCCCATAAAGCAAATAGAGCCATTAGACTAGGCCTGAAAACATTCAACCCACTATGTACAGATCCAACCCAGAGACCAGACCCGAGACAATAGCAAAAGAGAGGCGGTGATTCAAAGGAGTGGTCCTCAGTTGTAACCCTGAGCTGCGACCCTGAGCTGTGACCCCCCCCCCCCCCCACACACACACACTCACACCAGTGGTGCGTGCTATCACTAACCCATGGTGCTGGCGGCGGCGGCGGGCGGCCCACTCCGTGTGTGAGTGTGTGAGTTCGGAACGTGCGATGGCGGCGGTGGCGGCGGCCGGTCTCTGGATCGATACCAGGCCGGCCGCGAATCGCTGGCCGCGTTCGTTCACTGGCCGCCGCCGTCGTCGCTGTCGGCAGTGGAGGCGACTGGGGCGTTATCGAACCTCTCGTTCCGACCATGGCGCCCACATGGACCCCGGCGTCACATACCACATACACACACACACACACACACACACACACACACGCGCGCGCGCGCGCGCACCGACCCGGTCGCTCGCAATCCATGGTTTGCAGCTTGTGTGGTCCGGACAGTGGACCAGCCAGCAGCCTAGAGCTGATAAAGCACAGGGCCACTGCCGCACACGTGACACTGCTAAGCCTGAAATCGCAGCAGTTTCACGTCTTATTATATTTGTTTACGATAAGATATTAGCGCGTGCAAGGTTAGGTGTATGGAGCAAGAAGCAAACAGGCACCTACGTTATGGAAACACAATTCTAAAGAATAGTGTATTCCAATGTTCAACCAACCTTCGGTTATAATCGTCTAGCCTCTAAATAAGAAACTATGTGTCTATATCGAGTCGAAATTAGAACCTTAAATCCATTGAATATTATGGCTAATCACATTTAGTAGACATGTATTGATTTAATGCACCCGTACCCAAGAAACTACAGCTTCAGAGTGGAGGAATAACACCTACGTTAAAGGAAATAGTTCACCTTCGGAAAATTTCAGAGCACGATTTTATTATATTTTTTAATACAATTTCTTTTTTTATTTTCAAAAATGGTCCTACATCGCGCCAATTCAGGACAGAAGGTCGTACATTATTAATGTTATGGTGTGCGTTATTGGTCTGCGCATGCTCCGTGCAGTGCTGGCACTCTCAGATGGTACGGTATATCATATATGCGCCGCATTCCTTCGCCAAAAAGTCAAATATCTTCGGCTGGAGAGTCTTTTCAGCCAATAAAAGTTGCAGATAAGGATTTCTCAACACGGGCTACAAAACTGCTATTTCAGTTCAAAATCCCATGTTGAAGGTGAACTATTTCCTTTAACTACATTCTGATTGCGATTGTAACCAGTGGCGTAGCATGGGCGGATCCAGGGGGGAGGGGGGGGGGACGGGGCTGGCAACCCCCCCACCAAAAAATGGCGCCCCTGCGCCAAAGGCACAGGGGTATTAGTTTTGCGCCGCAGGCGCACCAGGAGTGACACATTACGAGCCTCAGGAGACACATTACGAGCCTCAGGAGACACTTTACGAGCCTCAGGAGACACTTTACGAGCATCGGGAGACACATTACGAGCCTTAGGAGACACATTACGAGCCTCATGAGACACGTAACGAGCCTCAGGAGACACATTACGAGCCTCAGGAGACACATTACGAGTCTCAGGAGAGACATTACGAGCCTCAGGAGACACATTACGAGCCTCAGGAAACACCTTCCTCAGGAGACGAACCGCAGGAGACACCTGATGCCTTCAGCGTTATCATATACTAGACATGCACAAATGCCCTCTTACATTGACGGCACTCTTGTGGCCAGTGACGGGCCTTCTCCGGCCAGTGACTGTGCCCCTCCAGCCAGTGACGGCGCCACTCCGGCCAGTGACGGCGCCACTCCGGCCAGTGACGGCGCCTTTTGGTAGAGGCGGAGGTGCGGCCGGAGGTGTGGCCCTCTCAGGCCTCGACAATCGCCCTCTCAGACCAGCCTGGGGTCCGCTCAGGTGCCAGGGTTCTTGTCAGGCCTAGAAATATCTGAAGAGGCATTAAACCATCTAAGGGCCCCTCATGCCAAACGAGGGACCCTCAGACCGGCAGGGGGCCCACTCAAGCCGACCGAGTTTTCCTTCAGGCCTATTGAGGTCCTCTCAAGCCGACTGAGGACCGCTCAGGTTGACTGTGGGCCCATCAGGCTGACCCCCGACACTCCCGTCGGCGACGCCCCTGGCTGGCAAATATTGCAGCACACACTCTCCTGAGAGGAAAATTGTTAAATTGTTTTGCACTACCATCAACCCCCCCCCGAATTCAAAAAAGCATCAGACTTATCAAATAACCATTTTTTAACCCAAGAAAACATTGCACCAGGTGGGTCAGAGTACAGCACATTACCGCTCATTATGACCGCGCCGACCACGGCTACCAGGCGCTCCAGCTATAGCAGGCGCTCCAGGCGACGGCTAGCAACCCCTTGACAGGCTCGAGGGCCCCATTCACAGACTCAATGGCCCTCTGGATAAGCTCGAGAGGGCCCTGAATAGACTCAATGGGCCCTTGGCAAGCCGAGAGGCCCCTGAGCAGACTCTAATAGCCCCTGGGCAGGTTCGAGAGGCCCCTGAACAGGATCAATGGAACATTGGGAAAGCTCGAGAGGCCCCTGAACAGACTCTAATGGTCCCTAGATTGGTTCGAGAGGCCCTTGAACACACTCGATGGGCCTCTGGGAAAACTATAATGGGCCCCTGGGCAGGTTCAAGATGCTCAAAACAGACTATAATGGGCCCCTGGCCAGGCTCGAGAGGCCCCTGAACATACTCAATGGGCCCCTGGACATGCTCGAGAGGCCCCTGTGCAGGCTTTTGGGGCCCCTGAATGGGCTCAATGGGCCCCAGGGCATGCTCGAATGCTCGACTATGGCTTCGTTATGACGATGACTACCGATGTGACGCCGCGAAGCGGAGTGAAAATTTTAATTTTAGGTCCTGGAAAACGAAATGTTAATATTGGAACCAGACCGTGAGGTGAGATGGCTTGGGGAGATGGTACTGGCCTGTTTCCACTATTAACTCTTCGGTCCAGCAAATTGTGTACCGCTGGAGCAGCTTCCGGGTGCCGATCTCCTCGTCTTTGCGTTCGTGTCGCCTTTTTTGGAACTCGGCAAAATAGTTAAACATGTAGCCTGCTTGAAACTTAGAAGTTAATATTTTATGAAGGGTATAGGCCCTGGGGCCAGCAATTACCGCCAAGGAGAGCCTCTGCCAGACACTTAAAGGAAATAGTTCACCTTCGGAAATTTTTCAGAACACGGTTTTATTATATTTTTTAATACAGTTTCTTTTTTTCTTTTCAAAAATGGTCCTACATCGCGCCAATTCAGGACAGAAGGTCGTACATTATTAATGTTATGGTGTGCGTTATTGGTCTGCGCATGCTCAGACCAGTGCTGGCACTCTCAGACGGTACGGTATATCATATATGCGCCGCATTCCTTCGCCAAAAAGTCAAATATCTTCGGCTGGAGAGTCTTTTCAGCCAAGAAAAGTTGCAGATAAAGATTTCTCAACACGGGCTACAAAACTGCTATTTCAGTTCAAAATCCCCTGTTGAAGGTGAACTATTTCCTTTAATGAAATTCTTTTTCCCATTTTCCAAATTTGTATAAGCAATTGCGAAATTTGTGTCATGCCTTGAAGCGGCGCGAAATTTTCCAGTTTTTGACACTAGAGATAGCTGGATTTTACTGCACTGCAAAGACAATTTTTACGATAAATTGTGCATTTTTCCCTAAAAAAGTGTGTGTGTGTGGAGGGGGGTCGACCCTACCCCGCCTTCTAAAAGTGGGGGGAGTTTGCCCAGACCTCCCCCGGCCCTCCCGTCGGCGACGCCCCTGGCTGACAAATATTGCAGCACACACTCTCCTGAGAGGATTTTTTAAAAAATTGTTTTGTACTACCATCACCCCCTCCCCCGAATTCAAAAACGCATCAGACTTATCAAATAACCATTTTGAAACCCAATAAAACATTGCACCAGGTGGGTCAGAGTACAGCACATTACCGCTCATTATGACCGCGCCGACCACGGATAGCAGGCGCTCCAGGCGACGGCTAGAAACCCCTGGGCAGGCTCGAGGGCCCCGTTCACAGACTCAATGACCCTCTGGATAAGCTTGAGAGGGCCCTGAACAGACTCAATGGCCCCTTGGCAAGCCGAGAGGCCCCTAAGCAGACTCTAATAGCCCCTGGCAGGTTCGAGAGGCCCCTGCACAGGATCAATGGACCATTGGGAAAGTCGAGATGCCCCTGAACAGACTCGATGGGCCCCTGGGCAAGCTCGAGAGGCCTCTGGGTAGGCTCTAATGGCCCCTGGGCAGGTTCGAGATGCCCCTGAACAGACTTGATGGTCCTCTTGGAAAACTATAATGGGCCCCTGGGCAGGTTCAAGAGGCCCCAACACAGACTATAATGGCCCCCTGGCCAGGCTCGAGAGGCCCCTGAACATACTCAATGGGCCCCTGGACATGCTCGAGAGGCCACTGGGCAGGTTTGTTGGGCCGTGGGTGGGCTCAATTGGCCCATGGACAAGTGCAAATTATCTAGAGGCCCCTGTGCAGGTTTTTGGGGCCCCTGAGTGGGCTCAATGGGCCCCAGGGCATGCTCGAAAGGTCCCTAGGCATGTTTTTGCGCTCTTGAGTGGGCTCAATGCGCCCCTGGACATGCTCGAGAGGCCCCTGGACAGGTTTTTGGGCCCATTGGTGGGCTCAATGCGCCCCTGGACATGCCCCAGAGGCCCCCTGGGCCGGCTTCGAAAGCCCTTCAGTGTCTCTGAGGGCCCTTGACATGCACCAGAGTGACCCTTGCCTAGTTTGAGGGCTCCTCTGTGACTTTTTGAAAGCCATTTAGCTAATGCAAATGGTATTTGGGCCAATCTCGGCGGGGCCCCCTGTAACCCGTAAGGGGGGGGGGGGGAATTTCCCCCCTTGCCCCCTTGCCCCACCCTGGCTGCGCCCCTGCCTAGATTGGTAGGTACCTGTGCTGGCCGGTATGGGGAGTTTGGCCTTATACGACTTGAGCGTTTGGGGGAGGCCATGGCCTCGGTGCCCCCCCCCCCCCTTTGGATGCGCCAGTGGTTATAGATCACAACGACTGGATGAGGTCTGAGGATGAGTATTGGGTAGGCCTCTGTATTTATGTTTTGCGCCTTTGGATAGTCGATAAACTAGTGTTAATAATACATAAATAATGTGATACTGCTAATAACGTGAACGTGATATGAGAAACATACAAACAAGTAGGATTGTAATTGGTCAGCAGTTACCTACCTACAAAAATAATACAACGTTTCCAATTATATATTATAATATCGACCTAAACAATCGTGAAACAGGTAACTCGGAAGCTATAGTCTGACCGAAACTGGTACGGGTCAGTCGTGTAGCCAATTCCAGGTGGTACGGGTCAGTCGTGTAGCCAATTCCAGGTGGTACGGGTCAGTCGTGTAGCCAATTCCAGGTGGTACGGGTCAGTCGTGTAGCCAATTCCAGGTGGTTAACGTAGAATGAAGGATGCATGCCCGTCAAGCCAGGACTGCGCGCCACTTCAGTTGTCAGAGGACCTTCAGAGGACTTCCCGGGACCGGCACGCGATCGGCGAATCAACGTCACAATGGCGCCGCATGCCGATCTGAATACGTGCATTGCATAGTGCACGCTGTACATGCATTGAGTGATGCCGCCTGCAAATATGGCTATGCAGGTACCGATACGCTGAGCAGGGAAAATTAATCCGGACTGAATATGAATAATGGACTGGTGCAATTGGTGCATTTCCTCCTTATCCACGCTGGAATGCGGTACAGGTGTCGCCTGGCGGCCGCATCTGTCTGTTGTCTATATTGAGAGCGCGCCTGATGGACTGCTGAGCTGCCGAGTCCTGTCAGAGAGAACGATCCATCACGTCACGTCCGAAGTTGTCTGACGTCACCCGGTTGGACTAGTGACGTCACCAGGCTGGCATGGCCCAGGAGACGATACCTGGGCACCGTAGTCCTAAGTATTCACCGTAGGCCGCCAGCAGGTCCGTCTGGTGGCAGTACGGTCAAGTGACGGCTGGCGCTCTACCCGGCAGGCGGCAGCACCGGTGGTCGGCCGGTCCGGGACGGTCGGACCAGACGCGGTTTCGCGCTGCGCAAGGCCGCAGATCAATAGCAGGCCAGTGGCACAGCTGCGCGCGGACGACCCCGGCACGGCGCAGGGAGCACCCCGTCATGTCGGCGAGTTCCATTCGCTTGTGACCGACGTGAGCTGGGTGACGGGCGGTGACCGGCGGTGACCTGAGGTGACCCGAGGTGACCGGAGGTGGCCCGAGGTGACCGGAGGTGGCCCGAGGTGACCGGAGGTGACCCAAGGTGACCCGAGGTGACTCGAGGTGGCCCGAGGTGGCCCGAGGTGACCGGAGGTGACCCGAGGTGACCCAGGATGTGGCTGGTACCGGTGCCGACGGTGTTGCTCGGGCTGGCCGCCCTCCTGCCGACCCGGGGCACCGACGTGCCGCAGCACATGTGAGTACAGATACAGCGCCGAGGATTACTCTTTTCCCGCCGAGGCATGGGTCCCGTGCCACAATCTGTCCTCTGTAGTGTGCCATATATCCGGTATGTCCCGCCGTCTGTCCTCTGTAGTGTGTCATATATCCGGTATGTCCCGCCGTCTGTCCTCTGTAGTGTGTCATATATCCGGTATGACCCGCCGTATGTCCTCTGTAGTGTGCCATATATCCGGTATGTCCCGCCGTCTGTCCTCTGTAGTGTGTCATATATTCGGTATGTCCCGCCGTCTGTCCTCTGTAGTGTGCCATATATCCGGTATGTCCCGCCGTCTGTCCTCTGTAGTGTGCCATATATCCAGTATGTCCCGCCGTCTGTCCTCTGTAGTGTGCCATATATCCGGTATGTCCCGCCGTATGTCCTCTGTAGTGTGTCATATATCCGGTATGTCCCGCCGTCTGTCCTCTGTAGTGTACCATTTTATCCGGTATGTCCCGCCGTCTGTCCTCTGTAGTGTGCCATATATCCGGTATGTCCCGCCGTCTGTCCTCTGTAGTGTGCCATATATCCGGTATGTCCCGCCGTCTGTCCTCTGTAGTGTGCCATATATCCGGTATGTCCCGCCGTCTGTCCTCTGTAGTGTGCCATATATCCGGTATGGCCCGCCGTCTGTCCTCTGTAGTGTACCATATATCCGGTATGGTCCGCCGTCTGTCCTCTGTAGTGTGTCATACATCCGGTATGTCCCGCCGTCTGTCCTCTGTAGTGTGCCATATATCCGGTATGTCCCGCCGTCTGTCCTCTGTAGTGTGCCATATATCCGGTATGGCCCGCCGTCTGTCCTCTGTAGTGTACCATATATCCGGTATGGTCCGCCGTCTGTCCTCTGTAGTGTGTCATATATCCGGTATGTCTCGCCGTCTGTCCTCTGTAGTGTGCCATATATCCGGTATGTCCCGCCGTCTGTCCTCTGTAGTGTGCCATATATCCGGTATGGCCCGCCGTCTGTCCTCTGTAGTGTACCATATATCCGGTATGGTCCGCCGTCTGTCCTCTGTAGTGTGTCATATATCCGGTATGTCCCGCCGTCTGTCCTCTGTAGTGTGCCATATATCCGGTATGTCCCGCCGTCTGTCCTCTGTAGTGTGCCACATATCCGGTATGACTCGCCGTCTGTCCTCTGTAGTGTGCCATATATCCGGTATGGCTCCTATCTGTCCTCTGTAGTGTGCCATATATCCGGTGTGTCCCGTCGTCTGTCCTCTGTAGTGTGTCATATATCCGGTATGTCCCGCCGTCTGTCCTCTGTAGTGTGCCATATATCCGGTATGTCCCGCCGTCTGTCCTCTGTAGTGTGTCATATATCCGGTATGGCCCGCCGTCTGTCCTCTGTAGTGTGCCATATATCCGGTATGACCCGCCGTCTGTCCTCTGTAGTGTGCCATATATCCGGTATGGCCCGCCGTCTGTCCTCTGTAGTGTGTCATATATCCGGTATGTCCCGCCGTCTGTCCTCTGTAGTGTGTCATATATCCGGTATGGCTCGTCGTCTGTCCTCTGTAGTGTGCCATATATCCGGTATGTCCCTCCGTCTGTCCTCTGTAGTGTTCCATATATCCGGTATGGTCCGCCGTCTGTCCTCTGTAGTGTGCCATATATCCGGTATGTCCCGCCGTCTGTCCTCTGTAGTGTGTCATATATCCGGTATGGCCCGCCGTCTGTCCTCTGTAGTGTGCCATATATCCGGTATGTCCCGCCGTATGTCCTCTGTAGTGTGCCATATATCCGGTATGGTCCGCCGTCTGTCCTCTGTAGTGTGCCATATATCCGGTATGGTCCGCCGTCTGTCCTCTGTAGTGTGCCACATATCCGGTATGGCCCGCCGTCTGTCCTCTGTAGTGTGCCATATATCCGGTATGGCCCGCCGTCTGTCCTCTGTAGTGTGCCATATATCCGGTATGGACCGCCGTCTGTCCTCTGTAGTGTGCCACATATCCGGTATGGCCCGCCGTCTGTCTTCTGTAGTGTGCCATATATCCGGTATGTCCCGCCGTCTGTCCTCTGTAGTGTGTCATATATCCGGTATGTCCCGCCGTCTGTCCTCTGTAGTGTGTCACATATCCGGTATGGCCCGCCGTCTGTCCTCTGTAGTGTGTCATATATCCGGTATGGCCCGCCGTCTGTCCTCTGTAGTGTGCCATATATCCGGTATGGTCCGCCGTCTGTCCTCTGTAGTGTGTCATATATCCGGTATGTCCCGCCGTCTGTCCTCTGTAGTGTGCCATATATCCGGTATGGTCCGCCGTCTGTCCTCTGTAGTGTGCCATATATCCGGTATGGTCCGCCGTCTGTCCTCTGTAGTGTGCCATATATCCGGTATGGTCCGCCGTCTGTCCTCTGTAGTGTGCCATATATCCGGTATGGTCCGCCGTCTGTCCTCTGTAGTGTGCCATATATCCGGTATGGTCCGCCGTCTGTCCTCTGTAGTGTGCCATATATCCGGTATGGTCCGCCGTCTGTCCTCTGTAGTGTGTCATATATCCGGTATGGTCCGCCGTCTGTCCTCTGTAGTGTTCCATATATCCGGTATGGTCCGCCGTCTGTCCTCTGTAGTGTGCCATATATCCGGTATGGTCCGCCGTCTGTCCTCTGTAGTGTGCCATATATCCGGTAAGGTCCGCCGTCTGTCCTCTGTAGTGTGCCATATATCCGGTATGGTCCGCCGTCTGTCCTCTGTAGTGTGCCATATATCCGGTATGGTCCGCCGTCTGTCCTCTGTAGTGTGCCACAGATCCGGTATGGCCCTCTGTCTGTCCTCTGTAGTGTGCCACAGATCCGGTATGGCCCTCCGTCTGTCCTCTGTAGTGTGCCATATATCCGGTATGGCCCGCCGTCTGTCCTCTGTAGTGTGCCATATATCCGGTATGTCCCGCCGTGTGTCCTCTGTAGTGTGTCATATATCCGGTATGTCCCGCCGTCTGTCCTCTGTAGTGTGCCATATATCCGGTATGGCCCGCCGTCTGTCCTCTGTAATGTGCCATATATCCGGTATGGCCCACCGTATGTCCTCTGTAGTGTGTCATATATCCGGTATGGCCCGCCGTCTGTCCTCTGTAGTGTGCCACATATCCGGTATGGTCCCGCCGTCTGTCCTCTGTAGTGTGTCATATATCCGGTATGGCCCTACATCTGTCCTCTGTAGTGTGCCATATATCCGGTATGGTCCGCCGTCTGTCCTCTGTAGTGTGCCATATATCCGGTATGGTCCGCCGTCTGTCCTCTGTAGTGTGCCATATATCCGGTATGGCCCCCTGTCTGCCCTCTGTAGTGTGCCACATATCCGGTATGTCCCGGTGTCTGTCCTCTGTAGTGTGCTATATATCCGGTATGGCCCGCCGTCTGTCCTCTGTAGTGTGCCACATATCCGGTATGGTCCGCCGTCTGTCCTCTGTAGTGTGTCATATATCCGGTATGGTCCGCCGTCTGTCCTCTGTAGTGTGCCATATATCCGGTATGGCCCCCTGTCTGCCCTCTGTAGTGTTCCATATATCCGGTATGGCCCTCCGTCTGATCTCTGTAGTGTGCCATATATCCGGTATGGCCTCCGTCTGTCCTCTGTAGTGTGTCATATATCCGGTATGGTCCGCCGTCTGTCCTCTGTAGTGTGCCATATATCCGGTATGTCCCGCCGTCTGTCCTCTGTAGTGTGTCATATATCCGGTATGGTCCCGCCGTCTGTCCTCTGTAGTGTGCCACATATCCGGTATGGCCCGTCGTCTGTCCTCTGTAGTGTGTCATATATCCGGTATGTCCCGCCGTCTGTCCTCTGTAGTGTGCCACATATCCGGTATGTCCCGCCGTCTGTCCTCTGTAGTGTGCCATATATCCGGTATGTCCCGCCGTCTGTCCTCTGTAGTGTGCCATATATCCGGTATGTCCCGCCGTCTGTCCTCTGTAGTGTGCCATATATCCGGTATGTCCCGCCGTCTGTCCTCTGTAGTGTGTCATATATCCGGTATGGCCCGCCGTCTGTCCTCTGTAGTGTGCCATATATCCGGTATGTCCCGCCGTCTGTCCTCTGTAGTGTGCCATATATCCGGTATGTCCCGCCGTCTGTCCTCTGTAGTGTGTCATATATCCGGTATGGCCCGCCGTCTGTCCTCTGTAGTGTGTCATATATCCGGTATGTCCCGCCGTCTGTCCTCTGTAGTGTGCCATATATCCGGTATGGTCCGCCGTCTGTCCTCTGTAGTGTGTCATATATCCGGTATGGCCCGCCGTCTGTCCTCTGTAGTGTGCCATATATCCGGTATGTCCCGCCGTCTGTCCTCTGTAGTGTGCCATATATCCGGTATGTCCCGCCGTCTGTCCTCTGTAGTGTGTCATATATCCGGTATGGCCCGCCGTCTGTCCTCTGTAGTGTGCCATATATCCGGTATGTCCCGCCGTCTGTCCTCTGTAGTGTGTCATATATCCGGTATGGCCCGCCGTCTGTCCTCTGTAGTGTGTCATATATCCGGTATGGTCCGCCGTCTGTCCTCTGTAGTGTGTCATATATCCGGTATGTCCCGCCGTCTGTCCTCTGTAGTGTGTCATATATCCGGTATGTCCCGCCGTCTGTCCTCTGTAGTGTGCCATATATCCGGTATGGCCCGCCGTCTGTCCTCTGTAGTGTGTCACATATCCGGTATGGTCCGCCGTCTGTCCTCTGTAGTGTGCCACATATCCGGTATGTCCCGCCGTCTGTCCTCTGTAATGTGCCATATATCCGGTATGTCCCGCCGTCTGTCCTCTGTAGTGTGCCATATATCCGGTATGGTCCGCCGTCTGTCCTCTGTAGTGTGTCATATATCCGGTATGGTCCCGCCGTCTGTCCTCTGTAGTGTGTCATATATCCGGTATGGCCCGCCGTCTGTCCTCTGTAGTGTGTCATATATCCGGTATGGCCCGCCGTCTGTCCTCTGTAGTGTGTCATATATCCGGTATGTCCCGCTGTCTGTCCTCTGTAGTGTGCCATATATCCGGTATGGCCCGCCGTCTGTCCTCTGTAGTGTGCCATATATCCGGTATGTCCCGCCGTCTGTCCTCTGTAGTGTGTCATATATCCGGTATGTCCCGCCGTCTGTCCTCTGTAGTGTGTCATATATCCGGTATGGCCCGCCGTCTGTCCTCTGTAGTGTGCTACAGATCCGGTATGTCCCGACGTCTGTCCTCTGTAGTGTGCCATATATCCGGTATGTCCCTCCGTCTGTCCTCTGTAGTGTGTCATATATCCGGTATGTCCCGCCGTCTGTCCTCTGTAGTGTGTCATATATCCGGTATGACCCGCCGTCTGTCCTCTGTAGTGTGTCATATATCCGGTATGTCCCGCCGTCTGTCCTCTGTAGTGTGTCATATATCCGGTATGTCCCGCCGTCTGTCCTCTGTAGTGTGCCATATATCCAGTATGTCCCGTTGTCTTTCCTCTGTAGTGTTCCATATATCCGGTATGGCCCTCCGTATGTCCTCTGTAGTGTGCCATATATCCGGTATGGTCCGCCGTCTGTCCTCTGTAGTGTGCCACATATCCGGTATGACCCGCCGTATGTCCTCTGTAGTGTGCCATATATCCGGTATGTTCCGCCGTCTGTCCTCTGTAGTGTGCCACAGATCCGGTATGTCCCGCCGTCTGTCCTCTGTAGTGTGCCATATATCCGGTATGTCCCGCCGTCTGTCCTCTGGTGTGTGTTATATATCCGGTATGTCCCGCCGTCTGTCCTCTGTAGTGTGCCACATATCCGGTATGTCCCGCCGTCTGTCCTCTGTAGTGTGCCATATATCCGGTATGTCCCGCCGTCTGTCCTCTGTAGTGTGTCATATATCTGGTATGTCCCGCCGTCTGTCCTTTGTAGTGTGCCATATATCCGGTATGTCCCGCCGTCTGTCCTCTGTAGTGTGCCATATATCCAGTATGGTCCGCCGTCTGTCCTCTGTAGTGTGTCATATATCCGGTATGACTCGCCGTCTGTCCTCTGTAGTGTGCCATATATCCGGTATGTCCCGCCGTCTGTCCTCTGTAGTGTGCCACATATCCGGTATGTCCCGCCGTCTGATCTCTGTAGTGTGCCATATATCCGGTATGGTCCGCCGTCTGTCCTCTGTAGTGTGCCATATATCCGGTATGGCCCGCCGTCTGTCCTCTGTAGTGTGCCACATATCCGGTATGTCCCGCCGTCTGTCCTCTGTAGTGTGCCATATATCCAGTATGTCCCGCCGTCTGTCCTCTGTAGTGTGCCATATATCCGGTATGTCCCGCCGTCTGTCCTCTGTAGTGTGCCACATATCCGGTATGTCCCGCCGTCTGTCCTCTGTAGTGTGCCATATATCCGGTATGTCCCGCCGTCTGTCCTCTGTAGTGTGCCATATATCCGGTATGTCCCGCCGTCTGTCCTCTGTAGTGTGCCACATATCCGGTATGTACCGCCGTCTGTCCTCTGTAGTGTGTCATATATCCGGTATGTCCCGCCGTATGTCCTCTGTAGTGTGCCATATATCCGGTATGTCCCGCCGTCTGTCCTCTGTAGTGTGCCATATATCCGGTATGTCCCACCGTCTGTCCTCTGTAGTGTACCGTATATCCGGTATGGTCCGCCGTCTGTCCTCTGTAGTGTACCATATATCCGGTATGGCCCTCCGTCTGTCCTCTGTAGTGTGCCATATATCCGGTATGTCCCACCGTCTGTCCTCTGTAGTGTACCATATATCCGGTATGGCCCTCCGTCTGTCCTCTGTAGTGTGCCACATATCCGGTATGTCCCGCCGTCTGTACTCTGTAGTGTACCATATATCCGGTATGGCTCCTATCTGTCCTCTGTAGTGTACCATATATCCGGTATGTCCCACCGTCTGTCCTCTGTAGTGTACCATATATCCGGTATGGCCCTCCGTCTGTCCTCTGTAGTGTGCCACATATCCGGTATGTCCCGCCGTCTGTCCTCTGTAGTGTACCATATATCCGGTATGGCTCCTATCTGTCCTCTGTAGTGTACCATATATCCGGTATGTCCCACCGTCTGTCCTCTGTAGTGTACCATATATCCGGTATGTCCCACCGTCTGTCCTCTGTAGTGTACCATATATCCGGTATGGTCCGCCGTCTGTCCTCTGTAGTGTACCATATATCCGGTATGGCCCTCCGTCTGTCCTCTGTAGTGTGCCATATATCCGGTATGTCCCACCGTCTGTCCTCTGTAGTGTACCATATATCCGGTATGGCCCTCCGTCTGTCCTCTGTAGTGTGCCACATATCCGGTATGTCCCGCCGTCTGTCCTCTGTAGTGTACCATATATCCGGTATGGCTCCTATCTGTCCTCTGTAGTGTACCATATATCCGGTATGTCCCACCGTCTGTCCTCTGTAGTGTACCATATATCCGGTATGGCCCTCCGTCTGTCCTCTGTAGTGTACCATATATCCGGTATCCCACCGTCTGTCCTCTGTAGTGTGCCATATATCCGGTATGGTCCGCCGTCTGTCCTCTGTAGTGTGTCATATATCCGGTATGTCCCGCCGTCTGTCCTCTGTAGTGTGCCATATATCCGGTATGGCCCGCCGTCTGTCCTCTGTAGTGTGCCATATATCCGGTATGGCTCCTATCTGTCCGTCTGTCCTCTTTAGTGCGTCCCAGACACACTGCGACCACTCAATAGACAATTCTGACGTCATATGTCACGGCGAGATGTCTCTCGACAGATTGACTAATCAATGTATTGGCTGTCACAGTCAGCACCATGGGGACTGAATTACAATCCAAGCTGTCAGAAACCGACCCACTGCCAGAAACTGTCAGAAACAATACCTGGCACGCTGAAGGCCGATGCGTGCCGCCAGAGACAGCACCCAAGCGGTGGCGTTATCACGGTTTCAAAACTTGTACGGACACACCATGGCATATAACCTTTCGAGCTGGGGGGGGGGGGGGGGGGGGGGGGGGGGGGGGTAAAACGTGATTTGGTTTTGCAGGGGTGTCAATACAGTGTGTTTTAGGGAAACCAGTCACTTCCACAATGGGATTTTTAGCGCTGAGATAGCAGTTTTGAAGGCCATGTCGATAAATCACTTACTCTGGTTGTAAGGACTTGCGGTGCCCATCTCATAAGTCGATCCCCCACCGGGCCTCTGCTGTACCATGACCCGAGCGGCGGCCGCCGACGCCTTGTCAGCTACCTCCGTCCCGGCAGTTGTGCTAAGTCAGTTTTCACGGAGAGCCGCCGTCGAGCGTCCACCCTGTGCACCTGTGACTGTGGTCCGGTCCGCCGGACCGATGCGCAGTGGTGGGTTCCACTGATTGGTTCGCCTCTCGACCAATCGGGAGTAGCTCTATTTAGACCAATCAGGACACAAGGGGTCGGCCTCACTGCGCGGAGACAGAGGTATCTATCAGCTCCACCAGTAACGGTTGGCAGCACTTTAGGCGTTACAAACCTACTACACCATAGGGTTTCCATGTTAAATCGATGATTTTAACCCCCCTGAGATCTCGAAAACTACGCTACGTAGCGAGAAGCGGAAAAAGGCATTTGATATCTTGATACATGTTCTATCGAAATTATTTCAGTGTTCTTTTAGGTCAGATCAAAATTGAGGTCACCAGAGGTCATCAAAGGTCAAGTTTTCCAGTTTTTTTTCCTGTTTTAGGACATCGCTCCAGAAATTCCCATATATCTCAGAAACGATCCTAGTTAGACACAAACGGAAAAAACAAACGCCAGACAGTGAAATTTCCAATCGCTAAGGTGTCCTCAGATTTGATCTCAGGTCAATATTTGAGGCTCCAGAGGTCAAACAAAACAAAATGACGTTTTTTTGCTAAATTGTTTTTTTTTGCTATTAACTTTGTTCTTAATAAAGATAACGAAAAACTGTTTACGCCATTGTGTTACTCTTGTCAAGGCGCTTTGAATGATATACATGGTGACTTTGTTAAGTCAACTTAACAATTTGACCTCAGGTCAAGGTTAAGTGGTGACCCAAGTATGGCATGTTGCATATGGGAAGACGCATCTCGACGAGAAAAGACATTGATGTTTGTTTTACTTCTCTATCTTCCTTATGTCGGGAGTTATTGACAAAAAAGTGATGGTGACCTCACATGACCTCACATGACCCAATAGGGGTCACTGAACAAAAATTACACTGGGATCATCAAGAATATCTTATAATAACATGATCCAGAAGTAATTGGACTAATATCATGCATATCCTTGAAATAGGAAGCATTTGTATATTTCCCCATTTACTTACTATGGAGAGGTTACGAAATTGACCTGACCTTAAGTCACCGATATCAAAATTCCGAGATAAACGAATTGTAAGTACTTATGCCCTCATGAAATCCTGTAAGTTTCAAACTGATCAGTGAAAAACTCTGGCTTTGGCACAATTGCAAACGTTTTTGGAGGTGGGGTCACTTGACCTGGTCTGGTGACTTGACCTGAGATGACCCGAGGTTATTTTTTTTCAAAGTGTGCCCAATTGATGTCCTAACAGGTGTGCAAAAACCCGGCGGCGTTGCGCGCCGCGGTTTTTTCGCTATCTTTGAAAAACCTGGGGGGGGGGGGCGGCGGAAATCAACCCCCCTGCAGTGCGCGGGTTAAGACAAGGCTGGCTTGTAACCTATAGTACATATTTTAAATCCGACTTTTGAACCAGATAGCTACAAGCCTTAGCTACAATGTTTTTATTTACCATTTTTCGATATTACGTGCGTAAAATGGTTAAATCGGCTTGGGGGTTAAAAATGTCGAAACGACCGCTGACCGCTTCCAAATGCTACTACAGGTACTGAAATACACACTACTTCGACTACTACTTCGTAGTATAATTTAATGACCGCTTCCAAATGCTACTATATGTACTGAAATATACACTACTTCGACTACTACTTCGTATATTTGCTGGAGTTTAATTCAATAAATAAAGATATAATCTATGGAAATACAAGTTATTTATAGCAAACAATACCTTTAATTTATTATATTATATATGTGAGATATTATGGAATATATGTGCGAGAAATGAGTATGGACAATACTCAAACCAAATTTCAAAGAAATATCTCTATTTTTGACTGAGTGATGGCTCCCAAGTGTAAGAAATTCATGACGTCATTTTTTTAATAACTTTGTTGGACTTCTTTGACCAGATACGAATAAATAATTACCTTTTCTGTATTTCTGAGACAAAACTGGTCTAGGAACATGCCATTTTATTTATATTGATCAATTTCTCATTTTGAGGTTTTCTGACAGAGCAAAATCGCTGTTCTGGACGTGGTCGATCGAACTCATTCACTTGACCTGGAAGGTCACTCGTTGACCCGAAACCTCAAAATTGCATACCGTTAGATTCCAAACATGACGCAACATGTTGGTTCTGACCGTGTTGCTCTATGTTGCTTGGTTTGGAAGTTAACAGGGGGGTCTTTTTAGGACCCCTGTAGGGCGAAGGTGAAAGAAGCTCCCGTAGAGCGAGGGTTAAACCAATGGAAAAACATGCCCCCCTTCTGGCGCATGCTGTGACCGACACAGACATCGGAGCGACTTGATGTATTGCCGTGGATCGTCACAAAGCTTGAAACTGTCATGTGTGCAAGTTTCACCGTCATCGGTGCTGCCGTCTGTGCTGTGCGTGGGGCTAAAGAAATGAGGACACATACACAGACGTACGGCTACAAAATGAGAGATTGAAGATATATCGAATCTTTCGAGTTTTCCAGGGAAGAGAAGAATATCTTTGCTGAGTGAGTGACAAGCAAAAACACACACATTTCATGCCTCTCTGGCCACATCCGTCAACTCGCATGCAGCAGCAAGCTTTTCCGCCAGCTTTGGACACCTCTCCTGCAACAGTGGCTGGAAAACACTGGCATCGAGCCTCCTGAGGAGTTTCAGCAGAGTCAGCAGCGCGCATGGGACCGCGCTGCAGCAACCGTCGAGCATCCAGCCGGCTGCTCGACGCTAGCTCCGTCGACACCGACAGGGCCCGGGTCCGCGCGGCAGCGCAGCCGCACTCCGGCGCATGGCTAAACGTACTGCCGGTCGCCAGCCTCGGCACGCTGCTGGACCGCGAAACCTTGCGCACGGCCTTCGCCCTGCGAGTCGGCACTCCAGTATGCGCGCTGCACCGCTGCCGCTGCGGAGCCACCGTTGATACGCGGGGCCTGCACGCGCTGTCCTGCCAGCTGAGCGCCGGCCGGCTGCCACGGCACGCCGCGCTAAACAACACCATCAAACGCGCACTCCACAGCGCTGGCATGCCATCCATACTCGAGCCGGCAGAACTGGACCGGGGAGATGGCAGACGGCCAGATGGTATGACCAGCTTCCCGTTCGCCGAGGGGAAATGCCTTATCTGGGACAGCACCTGTGTTGACACCTACGCCGGCTACATCATCCACAAGTCAGCTACCCAGGCAGGAGCTGCCGCCCAAGCCGCTGAAAACCCGGCACTCCGAGCGGGACAGCGATGGCGGACTTATCGGTCTTCGCAACATCGGCAACTCGTGCTACATGAACGTGGTGGTGCAGGCCCTCAGCAACACCCGCCCTCTCCACCACTACATTTTGCGCGAGGAGTACAAGACTGACCTAAAGACCACCAGCTCCAGCACGAACGGCACTCTCATCCAGGCGTTTGTCAGCTTGATAAAAAGCCTGTGGAAAAGCGGAGTGCCAGACCGAACACCGACGACAACGTTCCTCATATGCCAACGCCCTCATCTATCTCAGGAACATCTTCCACGAGGGAGACATGAATAATTACGAGCGAGCGCTTCGCGCTCGCTCGTCCTTCCGTGGTATATGGGACAAATCTGATTATGAGCGGCCCGACCCGGCCCGGCCCGACCCGTGGCGACGCTTTTGAGAAGCTCATATATCTGCAACCACACTAGGGTGCGTCAATCCCGACAAAAGTCGCAAATGTTTTGGTTTTCGCACTTTTCCCATTAATTTTTCATTGAAAAGAAAGGAAATAACATTGTCTTTAACATGGCTATCTCAGATGTTCAAAATTTTGGGTTTTTGACCCCATAAAATGCAAAAAAACTGATTTTTGGGGAAGAATTTCCACAAAAGTTTTTTGTTTGAAAATTTTCATAAAACCGGAAGATATATTAGAGAGCCGAGTATGAACGATGTTCACACCAAATTTCAAAGCAATTTCTTTATTTTTGACTGACTTATGACCTGACATGTGACCTTATGTTAATAATTTCGGGCATGCGTTAGATTCTTCTCACTGAGAGCTTTCGATCGCCGCCTTGCGCGTCTCGCTTCGGTTATTGGTTCGGAAGATACGAGGGGGGGGGGGGGGTAAAATTTACCCCCCCCCAGCACCGCACGTTCGGATGGAGACCCCAGCGCCGCGCGGGTTAAGTGCTGGTGGCTCGGGTACCCCGAATCGCTGCCAGACTTGACGAGAGGAGCCACGTCGAGAAGGAGTGTTACAGAGTGTTTCAGGAAGAAGGTTCCACTGTCTAATCGTAGCAGGGATGTACGATTTCCGAAAGGAAGTTAACCGTGCACACCCCTATCGTGCACACCCCTATCCTATATCTCAGGAACGGCTGAGCCGATTGTGTTCAAATTTGGTGTGTGGTTAGGGACCTTTCGTCTGCCAGTTTCCCACACGTCATTTGTGGGGTGCCTCTGCACGTGCGCACGTGCACATCCCTATTTTGTATCTCAGGAACTGCTGAGCCGATTGTGTTCGAATTTGGCGCGTGGTTAGGGACTTCTCAGCCGCCGCCTTTCCACAAGTCAGGGGTCTTTGTACGTGCGCACGTGCACACCCCTATCCGTTATCTCAGGAACGGCTGAGCCTATTGTGTTAAAATTTGGTGTGTGGTTAGAGACCTCTCAGTCCCCACTTTCCCACAAGTCAAGGGTTGGTGCCTCTGCACGTGCGCACGTGGCACCCTTTTTTGTATCTCAGTAAATACTTGCCCGATCGAGTTGAAATTCCCCATACTTTTCCTTCACGCTCACTCGTTCATCGCCAACTACGGCGCCTTACTGTTTATATATATTCTAAGTAGAGGTTGATTCAGTCCAGTTCAGTTCAGTACTTTATTTTTCGTCGGAACTCACGTGTCCTTATCTCAGAGGGATGCAAATATAACACATTATTTCACTTTATCGTGGAATGTGCATTAAACCTTTGTATCTTTGCATCTCAGCGGAGTGCAAATAAAAAAATATTCCTGTTCTGCGGACCCAATGGAAAATCAACCTCTACTAAAATATAATACCGTTTTTGCAGCATACAGATGTTAAAGATGAACCTCAAATATGAAGATAATAATTTCCAGTATATGACACCATTATAAATCGGTTCTTAGAGGAAAGAAGAGTATAACCTAATCGAAATGTTTGATCCCTTGGAAGCGTGCGCCTTTGTCGAGAATGTCGACACGTTTATAAACAACATCACCGGTGTCCTGGACAAAGATACTCTGGATGTGTCTGGGAATATTAAAGATACTCTGGATGTGTCTGGGAATATTAAAGATACTCTGGATGTGTCTGGGAATATTAAAGATACTCTGGATGTGTCTGGCAATATTAAAGATACTCTGGATGTGTCTGGGAATATTAAAGATACTCTGGATGTGTCTGGCAATATTAAAGATACTCTGGATGTGTCTGGGAATATTAAAGATACTCTGGATGTGTCTGGGAATATTAAAGATACTCTGGATGTGTCTGGGAATATTAAAGATACTCTGGATGGGTCTGGGAATATTAAAGATACTCTGGATGTGTCTGGGAATATTAAAGATACTCTGGATGTGTCTGGGAATATTAAAGATACTCTGGATGTGTCTGGGAATATTAAAGATACTCTGGATGTGTCTGGCAATATTAAAGATACTCTGGATGTGTCTGGCAATATTAAAGATACTCTGGATGTGTCTGGGAATATTAAAGATACTCTGGATGTGTCTGGGAATATTAAAGATACTCTGGATGTGTCTGGGAATATTAAAGATACTCTGGATGGGTCTGGGAATATTAAAGATACTCTGGATGTGTCTGGGAATATTAAAGATACTCTGGATGTGTCTGGGAATATTAAAGATACTCTGGATGTGTCTGGGAATATTAAAGATACTCTGGATGTGTCTGGGAATATTAAAGATACTCTGGATGTGTCTGGGAATATTAAAGATACTCTGGATGTGTCTGGGAATATTACAGATACTCTGGATGTGTCTGGGAATATTAAAGATACTCTGGATGTGTCTGGGAATATTAAAGATACTCTGGATGGGTCTGGCAATATTAAAGATACTCTGGATGTGTCTGGGAATATTAAAGATACTCTGGATGTGTCTGGGAATATTAAAGATACTCTGGATGTGTCTGGGAATATTAAAGATACTCTGGATGTGTCTGGGAATATTAAAGATACTCTGGATGTGTCTGGGAATATTAAAGATACTCTGGATGTGTCTGGGAATATTAAAGATACTCTGGATGTGTCTGGGAATATTAAAGATACTCTGGATGGGTCTGGGAATATTAAAGATACTCTGGATGTGTCTGGGAATATTAAAGATACTCTGGATGTGTCTGGGAATATTAAAGATACTCTGGATGTGTCTGGGAATATTAATAATGTTGTTTGGAACGGGAACTGATGTAACCAAACTAAAGTGACCAAAGTGATGTAACAAAAAAAAACACCACCGTTCTGCCCTATGGTTAACCCGCGCTGCACTGCAGGGGCTTTGCGCCGAACACGAACTGCAGGGGGGGGGGGGGTGATTTCCGCCCCCTATGCTAGTTAGAAACAAACCGAAAAAAGCCGAAAAACGCCAGCCAGTGAAATTTGCAATCGCTTAAGTGTCCTCAAATTTGATCTCAGGTCAATATTTGAGGCTCCAGAGGTCAAAAAAGAGAAAAATTATGTTTTTTTGCTAAATCATTTTTCGCTATTAACTTTTTATGTAATAAAGATAACAGAAAACAGTTTACGTCATTGTGTTTTTCTTGTCAAGGCGCTTTGAATGATGTACATGGTGGCCTTGCTAAATTAACTTAAAAATTTGACCTCAGGTCAAGGTCAAGTGGTGACCCAAGTAGGCCATGTTGCATATGGGAAGACGTGTCTCGACGAGACAAACACATTGATGCCTGTTTCACTCCTCTATCTTCATTATGTCGGGGGTTATTGACAAAAAAAGTGGTGGTGACCTCGCATGATCTCAAATGACCCAATAGGGGTCACTGAAAAACTTACACTTGGATCATCAAGAATATCCTATAATAACATGATCCAGAAGTAATTGGACTAATATCATGCATATCCTTAGCATTTGTATATTTCCCCATTGACTTATTATGGGGAGGTTACGAAATTGGCCTGACCTCAGGTCACCGATATCGAAATTTCTAGATAAAAGAATTGTAAGTACTTATGCCCTCATGACATCCTGTAAGTTTCAAACTGATCGGTGAAAAACTCTGGCTTTGGCACAACTGCAAACATTTTTGGAGGTGGGGTCACTTGACCTGGTCTGGTGACCTGACCTGAGATGACCCGAGGTTATTTTTTTCTTCTCAAAGTGTGCGCAATTGATGTCCGGACAGGTGTGCGAAAACCAGGCGGCGCTGCGCGCCGCCGTTTTTTCGCTATCTTTGCAAAACCTGAGGGGGGGGGGGGGGGAAATCAACCCCTCTGCAGTGCGCGGGTTAAAGGAAATAGTTCACCTTCGGAATATTTTTCAGAACACGATTTTATTATATTTTTTAATACAGTTTTTTTCTTTTCACAAATGGTCCTACATCGCGCCAATTCAGGACAGAAGGTTGTAAATTATTAATTTTATGGTGTGCGTTATTGGTCTGCGCATGCTCCATGTAGTGCTGGCACAGTTCAGACGGTACGGTATATTATATATGCGCCGCATTCCTTCGCCAAAAAGTCAAATATCTTCGGCTGGAGAGTCTTTTCAGCCAAGAAAAGTTCCAGATAAGGATTTCTCAACACGGGCTACAAAACTGCTATTTCAGTTCAAAACCCTATGTTGAAGGTGAACTATTTCCTTTAACGGTTGTCGGTGGCTGACTTCTGATAACGTCCTGCGCTTATCCCATCTCATTCAATGGTGCAATGATCAACACATTGTGAACGGGTCGGCAGTAACTCATCATCCCTCTGAAATGTTTGCGTTTACGAATCAACAGGCTGTTAAACAGATCAACGGGTTAGCGGGTCAAGTTATTTCGTGAAGAAAATGACAATTCTGGAGGAATATAACGAATATTCTGGAGGAATATAACGAAAACAATGCGGTAGTGACAGCATTATAATACTCAATTGTTAGTAATATCAGTGTAGTTAAGAACATTTCACGAGTTTAAACACATTACATGAATAAATATAGAGCTTCTATATAGAATATGTTGATGTACATATACATCGTGATTGTAACACCTTTCATGTTCATTCCAAAGAACAATGTGAGATATTCTCGGATTACATATTTCCTATACATCATAATTACCATTCCTGTCATATCACCTATCATGTAATCACCTTTCCTGTCATATTATCCACAGACGATCCATTCTCATTTCCTACCATATAATACCATATTATTATATGGTATATCATTAGGTATATACCCATTGATTGGCGCTGGCTTTGGGATCCCTACTCAGCAACAAGCTACGCTTAGCTGAGTGGGGTCCACAGAGTACCAGCAAGAAAACCGAAAATAGACCAGAATTTGTCCTCCGCCCTGTATGACTGATATCCCCTTTACTAACAGTGAATGAATCCATCCTCATCCTGTCCTGGATGAGGATGAGTGAGGATGATATCCTGGGACGTAGTTGGGGGGGGCAGTCATTTACTGTTTTCAACAATGACTACTTTTCGCCTTCTTTTATATCACCACATCTAACACCCAAACTACCTCTCTTCATATGCTTTTTTATGTTTGTTTCCATTTCTTAGCTGGGAGTGCCGCGACATTTTCTCTTTTGTTCTCTGGTGTTAACTTAAGGTGTCGTGCGTCGTTGGGATCGAGGGCGGGGGCACTCCTGGTCACCTATTAATGGGTGGCGGTTAGAAAAAAAAAATGGTGTAACCCTATTCCCTGCGGGGGTCCAGATTCTCCCCCCCCCCCCCCCGGTGGTTTTTCACTTGCCGTTTCTAAACCGTTAGGCCTAGCGTCCTGAAACTTTGTGAGTTTTTCCAAATTGAATGGCGCGTGTTGTGTCAAAATTTGGGAAAACTCGGTCCAGCAGAGGCGGTTCCAGGTTCCTGTTTTGGGGAGGGCATTACGAATGCGGTTTTGCGGCGCATACTTCCTTCGTGGTTTGCAGTGCATCAATGCGTCAGCAACAATTTCAATGCAATATGCATCATAGATACTGATATTGTACATATTTTGTGGGCAGAGGCGCACTTCGGATAACAAAAATGGGAGGCGATACAACCCTCAAATTAGGTCCAATTTCAAATTAGTAAGATGATAAAAGCGTTACCGCGCATGGTGCCCCCATGTTTTTTTTTAACCTGGATCCGCCTATGCGCATATATCAAATTTAACCAATTACAGCATATAATGCCCACATGTGACGTTCATGCCGTCCCAAACAATCACGAACAGCACATTTTTTCTTCTTCAGAAAATCCCCCCCCCCATTTTGCATTCCCTGAATACGCCTATGATTTATTATTTTGTTTTTTTGGCTTCTGATATATTAAAGGGAGTGTGCCTACTCACATCGCTTAGTTGGTGGGTTTAT
>JAXIVJ010001849.1:112500-124890 GCA_036785665.1 Chirona hameri | reverse complement strand
CACACGCACACACGCACACACGCACACACGCACACACGCACACACGCACACGCCGGCACACACGCACACACGCACACACACACACACACACACACACACACACACACACACACACACACACACACACACACACACACACACACACACACCACACACACACACACACACACACACACACCACACACACACACACACACACACACACACACACACACACACACACACACACACACACACACACACACACACACACACACACACACACACACACACACACACACACACACACACACACACACACACACACACACACACACACACACACACACACACACACACACACACACACACACACACACACACACACACACACACACACACACACACACACACACACACACACACACACACACACACACACACACACACACACACACACACACCACACACACACACACACACACACACACACACACACACCACACACACACACACACACACACACACACACACACACACACACACACACACACACACACCACACACACACACACACACACACACACACACACACACACACACACACCACACACACACACACACACACACACACACACACACACACACACACACACACACACACACACACACACACACACACACAACACACACACACACACACACACACACACACACACACACACACACACACACACACACACACACACACACACACCACACACATACACACACACATACACACACATACACACACATACACACACATACACACACATACACACACATACACACACATACACACACATACACACACATACACACACATACACACACATACACACACTACACACACATACACACACATACACACACATACACACATACACACACATACACACACATACACACACATACACACACATAACACACAACATACACACACATACACACACATACACACACATACACACACATACACACACATACACACACATACACACACATACACACACATACACACACATACACACACATACACACACATACACACACATACACACACATACACACACATACACACACATACACACACATACACACACATACACACACATACATACACACACATACACACACATACACACACATACACACACATACACACACACACGTACACACGTACACACGTACACACGTACACACGTACACACACACACGTACACACACACACACACACACACACACACACACACACACACACACACACACACACACACACACACACACACACACACACACACACACACACACACACACACACACACACACACACACACACACACACACACACACACACACACACACACCACACACACACACACACACACACACACACACACACACACACACACACACACACACACACACACACACACACACACACACACACACACACACACACACACACACACACACACACACACACACACACACACACACACACACACACACCACACACACATACACACACATACACACACATACACACACATACACACACATACACACACATACACACACATACACACACATACACACACATACACACACATACACACACATACACACACATACACACACATACACACACATACACACACATACACACACATACACACACATACACACACATACACACACATACACACACATACACACACATACACACACATACACACACATACACACACATACACACACATACACACATCATACACACACATACACACACATACACACACATACACACACATACACACACATACACACACATACACACACATACACACACATACACACACATACACACACATACACACACATACACACACATACACACACATACACACACATACACACACATACACACACATACACACACATACACACACATACACACACATACACACACATACACACACATACACACACATACACACACATACACACACATACACACACATACACACACATACACACACATACACACACATACACACACATACACACACATACACACACATACACACACATACACACACATACACACACATACACACACATACACACACATACACACACATACACACACATACACACACATACACACACATACACACACATACACACACATACACACACATACACACACATACACACACATACACACACATACACACACATACACACACATACGCACACATACCACACATACGCACACATACGCACACATACGCACACATACGCACACATACGCACACAACGCACACACGCACACACGCACACACGCACACACGCACACACGCACACACGCACACACGCACACACGCACACACGCACACACGCACACACGCGCACACGCGCACACGCGCACACGCGCACACGCGCACACACGCACACACGCACACACGCACACACGCACACACGCACACACGCACACACGCACACACGCACACACGCACACACGCACACACGCACACACGCACACACGCACACACGCACACACGCACACACGCACACACGCACACACGCACACACGCACACACGCACACACGCACACACGCACACACGCACACACGCACACACGCACACACGCACACACGCACACACGCACACACGCACACACGCACACACGCACACACGCACACACGCACACACGCACACACGCACACACGCACATACGCACACACGCACACACGCACACACGCACACACGCACACACGCACACACGCACACACGCACACACGCACACACGCACACACGCACACACGCACACACGCACACACGCACACACGCACACACGCACACACGCACACACGCACACACGCACACACGCACACACGCACACACGCACACACGCACACACGCACACACGCACACACGCACACACGCACACACGCACACACGCACACACGCACACACGCACACACGCACACACGCACACACGCACACACGCACACACGCACACACGCACACACGCACACACGCACACACGCACACACGCACACACGCACACACGCACACACGCACACACACACACACGCACACACGCACACACGCACACACGCACACACGCACACAGCACACCGCACACACGCACACACGCACACACGCACACACGCACACACGCACACCCGCACACCCGCACACCCGCACACCCGCACACCCGCACACCCGCACACCCGCACACCCGCACACCCGCACACCCACACCCGCACACCCGCACACCGCACACCCGCACACCCGCACACCCGCACACCCGCACACCCGCACACCCGCACACCCGCACACCCGCACACCGCACACCCGCACACCCGCACACCCGCACACCCGCACACCCGCACACCCGCACACCCGCACACCCGCACACCCGCACACCCGCACACCCGCACACCCGCACACCCGCACACCCGCACACCCGCACACCGCACACCCGCACACCCGCACACCCGCACACCCGCACACCCGCACACCCGCACACCCGCACACCCGCACACCCGCACACCCGCACACCCGCACACCCGCACACCCGCACACCCGCACACCCGCACACCCGCACACCCGCACACCCGCACACCCGCACACCCGCACACCCGCACACCCGCACACCCGCACACCCGCACACCCACACCCGCACACCCGCACACCCGCACACCCGCACACCCGCACACCCGCACACCCGCACACCCGCACACCCGCACACCCGCACACCCGCACACCCGCACACCCGCACACCCGCACACCCGCACACCCGCACACCCGCACACCCGCACACCCGCACACCCGCACACCCGCACACCCGCACACCGCACACCCGCACACCCGCACACCGCACACCCGCACACCCGCACACCGCCACACCCGCACACCCGCACACCCGCACACCCGCACACCCGCACACCCGCACACCCGCACACCCGCACACCCGCACACCCGCACACCCGCACACCCGCACACCCGCACACCCGCACACCCGCACACCCGCACACCCGCACACCCGCACACCCGCACACCCGCACACCCGCACACCCGCACACCCGCACACCCGCACACCGCACACCCGCACACCCGCACACCCGCACACCCGCACACCCGCACACCCGCACACCCGCACACCCGCACACCCGCACACCCGCACACCCGCACACCCGCACACCCGCACACCCGCACACCCGCACACCCGCACACCCGCACACCCGCACACCCGCACACCCGCACACCCGCACACCCGCACACCCGCACACCGCACACCCGCACACCCGCACACCCGCACACCCGCACACCCGCACACCCGCACACCCGCACACCCCGCACACCGCACACCCGCACACCCGCACACCCGCACACCCGCACACCCGCACACCCGCACACCCGCACACCCGCACACCCGCACACCCGCACACCCGCACACCCGCACACCCGCACACCCGCACACCCGCACACCCGCACACCCGCACACCCGCACACCCGCACACCCGCACACCCGCACACCCGCACACCCGCACACCCGCACACCCGCACACCCGCACACCCGCACACCCGCACACCCGCACACCCGCACACCCGCACACCCGCACACCGCACACCCGCACACCCGCACACCCGCACACCCGCACACCCGCACACCCGCACACCGCACACCCGCACACCCGCACACCCGCACACCCGCACACCCGCACACCCGCACACCCGCACACCCGCACACCCGCACACCCGCACACCCGCACACCGCACACCCGCACACCCGCACACCCGCACACCCGCACACCCGCACACCGCACACCCGCACACCCGCACACCCGCACACCCGCACACCCGCACACCCGCACACCCGCACACCCGCACACCCGCACACCCGCACACCCGCACACCCGCACACCCGCACACCCGCACACCCGCACACCCGCACACCCGCACACCCGCACACCCGCACACCCGCACACCCGCACACCCGCACACCCGCACACCCGCACACCCGCACACCCGCACACCCGCACACCCGCACACCCGCACACCCGCACACCCGCACACCCGCACACCCGCACACCCGCACACCCGCACACCCGCACACCCGCACACCCGCACACCCGCACACCCGCACACCCGCACACCCGCACACCCGCACACCCGCACACCCGCACACCCGCACACCCGCACACCCGCACACCCGCACACCGCACACCCGCACACCCGCACACCCGCACACCCGCACACCCGCACACCCGCACACCCGCACACCCGCACACCCGCACACCCGCACACCCGCACACCCGCACACCCGCACACCCGCACACCCGCACACCCGCACACCCGCACACCCGCACACCCGCACACCCGCACACCCGCACACCCGCACACCCGCACACCCGCACACCCCGCACACCCACACACACACACACACACACACACACACACACACACACACACACACACACACACACACACACACACACACACACACACACACACACACACACACACACACACACACACACACACACACACACACACACACACACACACACACACACACACACACACACACACACACACACACACACACACACACCACACACACACACACACACACACACACACACACACACACACACACACACACACACACACACACACACACACACACACACACACACACACACACACACACCACACACACACACACACACACACACACACACACACACACACACACACACACACACCACACACACACACACACACACACACACACACACACACACACACCACACACACACACACACACACACACACACACACACACACACACACACACACACACACACACACACACACACACACACACACACACACACACACACACACACACACACACACACACACACACACACACACACACACACACACACACACACACACACACACACACACACCACACACACACACACACACACACACACACACACACACACACACACACACACACACACACACACACACACACACACACACACACACACACACACACACACACACACACACACACACACACACACACACACACACACACACACACACACACACACACACCACACACACACACACACACACACACACACACACACACACACACACACACACACACACACACACACACACACACACACACACACACACACACACACACACACACACACACACACACACACACACCACACACACACACACACACACACACACACACACACACACACACACACACACACACACACACACACACACACACACACACACACACACCACACACACACACACACACACACACACACACACACACACACACACACACACCACACACACACACACACACACACACACACACACACACACACACACACACACACACACACACACACACACACACACACACACACACACACACACATACACACACACACACACACACACACACACACACACACACACACACACACACACACACACACACACACACACACACACACACACACACACACACACACACACACACACATACACACATACACACATACACACATACACACATACACACATACACACATACACACATACACACATACACACATACACACATACACACATACACACATACACACATACACACATACACACATACACACATACACACATACACACATACACACATACACACATACACACATACACACATACACACATACACACACACACACACACACACACACACACACCACACACACACACACACACACACACACACACACACCACACACACACACACCACACACACACACACACACACACACACACACACACACACACACACACACACACACACACACACACCACACACACACACACACACACACACACACACACACACACACACACACACACACACACACACACACACACACACACACACACACCACACACACACACACACACACACACACACACACACACACACACACACACACACACACACACACACACACACACACACACACACACACACACACACACACACACACACACACACACACACACACACACACACACACACACACACACACACACACACACACACACACACACACACACACACACACACACACACACACACACACACACACACACACACACACACACACACACACACACACACACACACACACACACACACACACACACACACACACACACACACACACACACACACACACACACACACACACACACACACACCACACACACACACACACACACACACACACACACACACACACACACACACACACACACACACACACACACACACACACACACACACACACACACACACACACACACACACACACACACACACACACACACACACACACACACACACACACACACACACACCACACACACACACACACACACACACACACACACACACACACACACACACACACACACACACACACACACACACACACACACACACACACACACCACACACACACAACACACACACACACACACACACACCACACACACACACACACACACACACACACACACACACACACACACACACACACACACACACACACACACACACACACACACACACACACACACACACACACACACACACACACACACACACACAACACACACACACACACACACACACACACACACCACACACACACACACACACACACACACACACACACACACACACACACACACACACACACACACATACCACATACACATACACACACATACACACACATACACACACATACACACACATACACACACATACACACACATACACACACATACACACACATACACACACATACACACACATACACACACATACACACACATACACACACATACACACACATACACACATACACACACATACACACACATACACACACATACACACACATACACACACATACATACACACACATACACACACATACACACACATACACACACATACACACACATACACACACATACACACACATACACACACATACACACACATACACACACATACACACACATACACACACATACACACACATACACACACATACACACACATACACACACATACACACACATACACACACATACATACACACACATACACACACATACACACACATACACACACATACACACACACACGTACACACGTACACACGTACACACGTACACACGTACACACACACACGTACACACACACACACACACACACACACACACACACACACACACACACACACACACACACACACACACACACACACACACACACACACACACACACACACACACACACACACACACACACACACACACACACACACACACACACACACACACACACACACACACACACACACACACACACACACACACACACACACACACACACACACACACACACACACACACACACACACACACACACACACACACACACACACACACACACACACACACACACACACACACACACACACACACACACACACATACACACACATACACACACATACACACACATACACACACATACACACACATACACACACATACACACACATACACACACATACACACACATACACACACATACACACACATACACACACATACACACACATACACACACATACACACACATACACACACATACACACACATACACACACATACACACACATACACACACATACACACACATACACACACATACACACACATACACACACATACACACACATACACACACATACACACACATACACACACATACACACACATACACACACATACACACACATACACACACATACACACACATACACACACATACACACACATACACACACATACACACACATACACACACATACACACACATACACACACATACACACACATACACACACATACACACACATACACACACATACACACACATACACACACATACACACACATACACACACATACACACACATACACACACATACACACACATACACACACATACACACACATACACACACATACACACACATACACACACATACACACACATACACACACATACACACACATACACACACATACACACACATACACACACATACACACACATACACACACATACACACACATACACACACATACACACACATACACACACATACACACACATACACACACATACACACACATACACACACAACACACACATACACACACATACGCACACATACGCACACATACGCACACATACGCACACATACGCACACATACGCACACATACGCACACACGCACACACGCACACACGCACACACGCACACACGCACACACGCACACACGCACACACGCACACACGCACACACGCGCACACGCGCACACGCGCACACGCGCACACGCGCACACGCGCACACACGCACACACGCACACACGCACACACGCACACACGCACACACGCACACACGCACACACGCACACACGCACACACGCACACACGCACACACGCACACACGCACACACGCACACACGCACACACGCACACACGCACACACGCACACACGCACACACGCACACACGCACACACGCACACACGCACACACGCACACACGCACACACGCACACACGCACACACGCACACACGCACACACGCACACACGCACACACGCACACACACGCACACACGCACACACGCACACACGCACACACGCACACACGCACACACGCACACACGCACACACGCACACACGCACACACGCACACACGCACACACGCACACACGCACACACGCACACACGCACACACGCACACACGCACACACGCACACACGCACACACGCACACACGCACACACGCACACACGCACACACGCACACACGCACACACGCACACACGCACACACGCACACACGCACACACGCACACACGCACACACGCACACACGCACACACGCACACACGCACACACGCACACACGCACACACGCACACACGCACACACGCACACACGCACACACGCACACACGCACACACGCACACACGCACACACGCACACACGCACACACGCACACACGCACACACGCACACACGCACACCCGCACACCCGCACACCCGCACACCCGCACACCCGCACACCCGCACACCCGCACACCCGCACACCCGCACACCCGCACACCCGCACACCCGCACACCCGCACACCCGCACACCCGCACACCCGCACACCCGCACACCCGCACACCCGCACACCCGCACACCCGCACACCCGCACACCGCACACCCGCACACCCGCACACCGCACCCGCACACCCGCACACCCGCACACCCGCACACCCGCACACCCGCACACCCGCACACCCGCACACCCGCACACCCGCACACCCGCACACCCGCACACCCGCACACCCGCACACCCGCACACCCGCACACCCGCACACCCGCACACCCGCACACCCGCACACCCGCACACCCGCACACCCGCACACCCGCACACCCGCACACCCGCACACCCGCACACCCGCACACCCGCACACCCGCACACCCGCACACCCGCACACCCGCACACCCGCACACCCGCACACCCGCACACCCGCACACCCGCACACCCGCACACCCGCACACCCGCACACCCGCACACCCGCACACCCGCACACCCGCACACCCGCACACCCGCACACCCGCACACCCGCACACCCGCACACCCGCACACCCGCACACCCGCACACCCGCACACCCGCACACCCGCACACCCGCACACCCGCACACCGCACACCCGCACACCCGCACACCCGCACACCCGCACACCCGCACACCCGCACACCCGCACACCCGCACACCCGCACACCCGCACACCCGCACACCCGCACACCCGCACACCCGCACACCCGCACACCCGCACACCCGCACACCCGCACACCCGCACACCCGCACACCCGCACACCCGCACACCCGCACACCCGCACACCCGCACACCCGCACACCCGCACACCCGCACACCCGCACACCCGCACACCCGCACACCCGCACACCCGCACACCCGCACACCCGCACACCCGCACACCCGCACACCCGCACACCCGCACACCCGCACACCCGCACACCCGCACACCCGCACACCCGCACACCCGCACACCCGCACACCCGCACACCCGCACACCCGCACACCCGCACACCCGCACACCCGCACACCCGCACACCCGCACACCCGCACACCCGCACACCCGCACACCCGCACACCCGCACACCCGCACACCCGCACACCCGCACACCCGCACACCGCACACCCGCACACCCGCACACCCGCACACCCGCACACCCGCACACCCGCACACCCGCACACCCGCACACCCGCACACCCGCACACCCGCACACCCGCACACCCGCACACCCGCACACCCGCACACCCGCACACCCGCACACCCGCACACCCGCACACCCGCACACCCGCACACCCGCACACCCGCACACCCGCACACCCGCACACCCGCACACCCGCACACCCGCACACCCGCACACCCGCACACCCGCACACCCGCACACCCGCACACCCGCACACCCGCACACCCGCACACCCGCACACCCGCACACCCGCACACCCGCACACCCGCACACCCGCACACCCGCACACCCGCACACCCGCACACCCGCACACCCGCACACCCGCACACCCGCACACCCGCACACCCGCACACCCGCACACCCGCACACCCGCACACCCGCACACCCGCACACCCGCACACCCGCACACCCGCACACCGCACACCCGCACACCCGCACACCCGCACACCCGCACACCCGCACACCCGCACACCCGCACACCCGCACACCCGCACACCCGCACACCCGCACACCCGCACACCCGCACACCCGCACACCCGCACACCCGCACACCCGCACACCCGCACACCCGCACACCCGCACACCCGCACACCCGCACACCCGCACACCCGCACACCCGCACACCCCGCACACCCGCACACCCGCACACCCGCACACCCGCACACCCGCACACCCGCACACCCGCACACCCGCACACCCGCACACCCGCACACCCGCACACCCGCACACCCGCACACCCGCACACCCGCACACCCGCACACCCGCACACCCGCACACCCGCACACCCGCACACCCGCACACCCGCACACCCGCACACCCGCACACCCGCACACCCGCACACCCGCACACCCGCACACCCGCACACC
>JAXIVJ010001849.1:100000-105000 GCA_036785665.1 Chirona hameri | reverse complement strand
CACACACACACACACACACACACACACACACACACACACACACACACACACACACACACACACACACACACACACACACACACACACACACACACACACACACACACACACACACACACACACACACACACACACACACACACACACACACACACACACACACACATACACACACATACACACACATACACACACATACACACACATACACACACATACACACACATACACACACATACACACACATACACACACATACACACACATACACACACATACACACACATACACACACATACACACACATACACACACATACACACACATACACACACATACACACACATACACACACATACACACACATACACACACATACACACACATACACACACATACACACACATACACACACATACACACACATACACACACATACACACACATACACACACATACACACACATACACACACATACACACACATACACACACATACACACACATACACACACATACACACACACGTACACACGTACACACGTACACACACACGTACACACACACACACACACACACACACACACACACACACACACACACACACACACACACACACACACACACACACACACACACACACACACACACACACACACACACACACACACACACACACACACACACACACACACACACACACACACACACACACACACACACACACACACACACACACACACACACACACACACACACACACACACACACACACACACACACACACACACACACACACACACACACACACACACACACACACACACACACACACACACACACACACACACACACACACACACACACACACACACACACACACACACACACACACACACACACACACACACACACACATACACACACATACACACACATACACACACATACACACACATACACACACATACACACACATACACACACATACACACACATACACACACATACACACACATACACACACATACACACACATACACACACATACACACACATACACACACATACACACACATACACACACATACACACACATACACACACATACACACACATACACACACATACACACACATACACACACATACACACACATACACACACATACACACACATACACACACATACACACACATACACACACATACACACACATACACACACATACACACACATACACACACATACACACACATACACACACATACACACACATACACACACATACACACACATACACACACATACACACACATACACACACATACACACACATACACACACATACACACACATACACACACATACACACACATACACACACATACACACACATACACACACATACACACACATACACACACATACACACACATACACACACATACACACACATACACACACATACACACACATACACACACATACACACACATACACACACATACACACACATACACACACATACACACACATACACACACATACACACACATACACACACATACACACACATACACACACATACACACACATACACACACATACACACACATACACACACATACACACACATACACACACATACACACACATACACACACATACACACACATACACACACATACACACACATACACACACATACACACACATACACACACATACACACACATACACACACATACACACACATACACACACATACACACACATACACACACATACACACACATACACACACATACACACACATACACACACATACACACACATACACACACATACACACACATACACACACATACACACACATACACACACATACACACACATACACACACATACACACACATACACACACATACACACACATACACACACATACACACACATACACACACATACACACACATACACACACATACACACACATACACACACATACACACACATACACACACATACACACACATACACACACATACACACACATACACACACATACACACACATACACACACATACACACACATACACACACATACACACACATACACACACATACACACACATACACACACATACACACACATACACACACATACACACACATACACACACATACACACACATACACACACATACACACACATACACACACATACACACACATACACACACATACGCACACATACGCACACATACGCACACACGCACACACACGCACACACGCACACGCGCACACGCGCACACGCGCACACGCGCACACGCGCACACGCGCACACGCGCACACGCGCACACACGCACACACGCACACACGCACACACGCACACACGCACACACGCACACACGCACACACGCACACACGCACACACGCACACACGCACACACGCACACACGCACACACGCACACACGCACACACGCACACACGCACACACGCACACACGCACACACGCACACACGCACACACGCACACACGCACACACGCACACACGCACACACGCACACACGCACACACGCACACACGCACACACGCACACACGCACACACGCACACACGCACACACGCACACACGCACACACGCACACACGCACACACGCACACACGCACACACGCACACACGCACACACGCACACACGCACACACGCACACACGCACACACGCACACACGCACACACGCACACACGCACACACGCACACACGCACACACGCACACACGCACACACGCACACACGCACACACGCACACACGCACACCCGCACACCCGCACACCCGCACACCCGCACACCCGCACACCCGCACACCCGCACACCCGCACACCCGCACACCCGCACACCCGCACACCCGCACACCCGCACACCCGCACACCCGCACACCCGCACACCCGCACACCCGCACACCCGCACACCCGCACACCCGCACACCCGCACACCCGCACACCCGCACACCCGCACACCCGCACACCCGCACACCCGCACACCCGCACACCCGCACACCCGCACACCCGCACACCCGCACACCCGCACACCCGCACACCCGCACACCCGCACACCCGCACACCCGCACACCCGCACACCCGCACACCCGCACACCCGCACACCCGCACACCCGCACACCCGCACACCCGCACACCCGCACACCCGCACACCCGCACACCCGCACACCCGCACACCCGCACACCCGCACACCCGCACACCCGCACACCCGCACACCCGCACACCCGCACACCCGCACACCCGCACACCCGCACACCCGCACACCCGCACACCCGCACACCCGCACACCCGCACACCCGCACACCCGCACACCCGCACACCCGCACACCCGCACACCCGCACACCCGCACACCCGCACACCCGCACACCCGCACACCCGCACACCCGCACACCCGCACACCCGCACACCCGCACACCCGCACACCCGCACACCCGCACACCCGCACACCCGCACACCCGCACACCCGCACACCCGCACACCCGCACACCCGCACACCCGCACACCCGCACACCCGCACACCCGCACACCCGCACACCCGCACACCCGCACACCCGCACACCCGCACACCCGCACACCCGCACACCCGCACACCCGCACACCCGCACACCCGCACACCCGCACACCCGCACACCCGCACACCCGCACACCCGCACACCCGCACACCCGCACACCCGCACACCCGCACACCCGCACACCCGCACACCCGCACACCCGCACACCCGCACACCCGCACACCCGCACACCCGCACACCCGCACACCCGCACACCCGCACACCCGCACACCCGCACACCCGCACACCCGCACACCCGCACACCCGCACACCCGCACACCCGCACACCCGCACACCCGCACACCCGCACACCCGCACACCCGCACACCCGCACACCCGCACACCCGCACACCCGCACACCCGCACACCCGCACACCCGCACACCCGCACACCCGCACACCCGCACACCCGCACACCCGCACACCCGCACACCCGCACACCCGCACACCCGCACACCCGCACACCCGCACACCCGCACACCCGCACACCCGCACACCCGCACACCCGCACACCCGCACACCCGCACACCGCACACCCGCACACCCGCACACCCGCACACCCGCACACCCGCACACCCGCACACCCGCACACCCGCACACCCGCACACCGCACACCCGCACACCCGCACACCCGCACACCCGCACACCCGCACACCCGCACACCCGCACACCCGCACACCCGCACACCCGCACACCCGCACACCCGCACACCCGCACACCCGCACACCCGCACACCCGCACACCCGCACACCCGCACACCCGCACACCCGCACACCCGCACACCCGCACACCCGCACACCCGCACACCCGCACACCGCACACCCGCACACCCGCACACCCGCACACCCGCACACCCGCACACCCGCACACCCGCACACCCGCACACCCGCACACCCGCACACCCGCACACCCGCACACCCGCACACCCGCACACCCGCACACCCGCACACCCGCACACCCGCACACCCGCACACCCGCACACCCGCACACCCGCACACCCGCACACCCGCACACCCGCACACCCGCACACCCGCACACCCGCACACCCGCACACCCGCACACCCGCACACCCGCACACCCGCACACCCGCACACCCGCACACCCGCACACCCGCACACCCGCACACCCGCACACCCGCACACCCGCACACCCGCACACCCGCACACCCGCACACCCGCACACCCGCACACCCGCACACCCGCACACCCGCACACCCGCACACCCGCACACCCGCACACCCACACACACACACACACACACACACACACACACACCACACACACACACACACACACACACACACACACACACACACACACACACACACACACACACACACACACACACACACACACACACACACACACACACACACACACACACACA
>JAXIVJ010001849.1:85000-90000 GCA_036785665.1 Chirona hameri | reverse complement strand
ATACACACACATACACACACATACACACACATACACACACATACACACACATACACACACATACACACACATACACACACATACACACACATACGCACACATACGCACACATACGCACACATACGCACACATACGCACACATACGCACACATACGCACACATACGCACACACGCACACACGCACACACGCACACACGCACACACGCGCACACGCGCACACGCGCACACGCGCACACGCGCACACGCGCACACGCGCACACGCGCACACGCGCACACGCGCACACACGCACACACGCACACACGCACACGCACACACACGCACACACGCACACACGCACACACGCACACACGCACACACGCACACACGCACACACGCACACACGCACACACGCACACACGCACACACGCACACACGCACACACGCACACACGCACACACGCACACACGCACACACGCACACACGCACACACGCACACACGCACACACGCACACACGCACACACGCACACACGCACACACGCACACACGCACACACGCACACACGCACACACGCACACACGCACACACGCACACACGCACACACGCACACACGCACACACGCACACACGCACACACGCACACACGCACACACGCACACACGCACACACGCACACACGCACACACGCACACACGCACACACGCACACACGCACACACGCACACACGCACACACGCACACACGCACACACGCACACACGCACACACGCACACACGCACACACGCACACACGCACACACGCACACACGCACACACGCACACACGCACACACGCACACACGCACACACGCACACACGCACACACGCACACACGCACACACGCACACACGCACACACGCACACACGCACACACGCACACACGCACACACGCACACACGCACACACGCACACACGCACACACGCACACCCGCACACCCGCACACCCGCACACCGCACACACCGCACACCCGCACACCCGCACACCCGCACACCCGCACACACCCGCACACCCGCACACCCCGCACACCCGCACACCCGCACACACCGCACACCCACACCGCACACCCGCACACCGCCACACCCGCACACCCGCACACCGCACACCCGCACACCCGCACACACCCGCACACCCGCACACCCGCACACCCGCACACCCGCACACCCGCACACCCGCACACCCGCACACCCGCACACCCGCACACCCGCACACCCGCACACCCGCACACCCGCACACCAGCACCGCACACCCGCACACCCGCACACCCGCACACCCGCACACACCGCACACCCGCACACCCCGCACACCCGCACACCCGCACACCCGCACACCCGCACACGCACCGCACACCCGCACACCCGCACACCCGCACACCCGCACACCCGCACACCCGCACACCCGCACACCCGCACACCCGCACACCCGCACACCCGCACACCCGCACACCCGCACACCCGCACACCCGCACACCCCGCACACCCGCACACCCGCACACCCGCACACCCGCACACCCGCACACCCGCACACCCGCACACCCGCACACCCGCACACCCGCACACCCGCACACCCGCACACCCGCACACACCGCACACCCCGCACACCGCACACCCGCACACCCGCACACCCGCACACCCGCACACCCGCACACCCGCACACCCGCACACCCGCACACCCGCACACCCGCACACCCGCACACCCGCACACCCGCACACCCGCACACCCGCACACCCGCACACCCGCACACCCGCACACCCGCACACCCGCACACCCGCACACCGCACACCCGCACACCCGCACACCCGCACACCCGCACACACCCGCACACCGCACACCCGCACACCCGCACACCCGCACACCCGCACACCCGCACACCCGCACACACCGCACACCCGCACACCCGCACACCCGCACACCCGCACACCCGCACACCCGCACACCCGCACACCCGCACACCCGCACACCCGCACACCCGCACACCCGCACACCCGCACACCCGCACACCCGCACACCCCGCACACCCGCACACCCGCACACCCGCACACCCGCACACCCGCACACCCGCACACCCGCACACCCGCACACCCGCACACCCGCACACCCGCACACCCGCACACCCCCGCACACCCGCACACCCGCACACCCGCACACCCGCACACCCGCACACCCGCACACCCGCACACCCCGCACACCCGCACACCCGCACACCCGCACACCCGCACACCCGCACACCCGCACACCCGCACACCCGCACACCCGCACACCCGCACACCCGCACACCCGCACACACCGCACACCCGCACACCCGCACACCCCGCACACCCGCACACCCGCACACCCGCACACCCGCACACCCGCACACCCGCACACCCGCACACCCGCACACCCGCACACCGCACACCGCACACCCGCACACCCGCACACCCGCACACACCCGCACCCGCACACCCGCACACCCGCACACCCGCACACCCGCACACCCGCACACCCGCACACCCGCACACCCGCACACCCGCACACCCGCACACTCCGCACACCCGCACACCCGCACACCCGCACACCCGCACACCCGCACACCCGCACACACCCGCACACCCGCACACCCCCGCACACCCGCACACCCCCCGCACACCCGCACACCCGCACACCCGCACACCCGCACACCCGCACACCCGCACACCCGCACACCCGCACACCCGCACACCCGCACACCCGCACACCCGCACACCCGCACACCCGCACACCCGCACACCCGCACACCCGCACACCCGCACACCCGCACACCCGCACACCCGCACACCCGCACACCGCACACCCGCACACCCGCACACCCGCACACCCGCACACCCGCACACCCGCACACCCGCACACCCGCACACCCGCACACCCGCACACCCGCACACCCGCACACCCGCACACCCGCACACCCGCACACCCGCACACCCGCACACCCGCACACCCGCACACCCGCACACCGCACACCCGCACACCCGCACACCCGCACACCCGCACACCCGCACACCCGCACACCCGCACACCCGCACACCGCACACCCGCACACCCACACAACCGCACACACACACACACACACACACACACACACACACACACACACACACACACACACACACACACACACACACACACACACACACACACACACACACACACACACACACACACACACACACACACACACACACACACACACACACACACACACACACACACACACACACACACACACACACACACACACACACACACACACACACACACACACACACACACACACCACACACACACACACACACACACACACACACACACACACACACACACACACACACACACACACACACACACACACACACACACACACACACACACACACACACACACACACACACACACACACACACACACACACACACACACACACACACACACACACACACACACACACACACACACACACACACACACACACACACACACACACACACACACCACACACACACACACACACACACACACACACACACACACACACACACACACACACACACACACACACACACACACACACACACACACACACACACACACACACACACACACACACACACACACACACACACACACACACACACACACACACACACACACACACACACACACACACACACACACACACACACACACACACACACACACACACACACACACACACACACACACACACACACACACACACACACACACACACACACACACACACACACACACACACACACACACACACACACACACACACACACACACACACACACACACACACACACACACACACACACACACACACACACACCACACACACACACACACACACACACACACACACACACACACACACACACACACACACACACACACACACACACACACACACACACACACACACACACACACACACACACACACACACACACACACACACACACACACACACACACACACACACACACACACACACACACACACACACACACACACACACACACACACACACACACACACACACACACACACACACACACACACACACACACACACACACACACACACACACACACACACACACACACACACACACACACACACACACACACACACACACACACACACACACATACACACACACACACACACACACATACACACATACACACATACACACATACACACATACACACATACACACATACACACATACACACATACACACATACACACATACACACATACACACATACACACATACACACATACACACATACACACATACACACATACACACATACACACATACACACATACACACATACACACATACACACATACACACATACACACATACACACATACACACATACACACATACACACATACACACATACACACATACACACATACACACATACACACATACACACATACACACATACACACATACACACATACACACATACACACATACACACATACACACATACACACATACACACATACACACATACACACATACACACATACACACATACACACATACACACATACACACATACACACATACACACATACACACATACACACATACACACATACACACATACACACATACACACATACACACATACACACATACACACATACACACATACACACATACACACATACACACATACACACATACACACATACACACATACACACATACACACATACACACATACACACATACACACATACACACATACACACATACACACATACACACATACACACATACACACATACACACATACACACATACACACATACACACATACACACATACACACATACACACATACACACATACACACATACACACATACACACATACACACATACACACATACACACATACACACATACACACATACACACA
>JAXIVJ010001849.1:50000-65000 GCA_036785665.1 Chirona hameri | reverse complement strand
AGATAGATAGATAGATAGATAGATAGATAGATAGATAGATAGATAGATAGATAGATAGATAGATAGATAGATAGATAGATAGATAGATAGATAGATAGATAGATAGATAGATAGATAGATAGATAGATAGATAGATAGATAGATAGATAGATAGATAGATAGATAGATAGATAGATAGATAGATAGATAGATAGATAGATAGATAGATAGATAGATAGATAGATAGATAGATAGATAGATAGATAGATAGATAGATAGATAGATAGATAGATAGATAGATAGATAGATAGATAGATAGATAGATAGATAGATAGATAGATAGATAGATAGATAGATAGATAGATAGATAGATAGATAGATATATAGATAGATAGATAGATAGATAGATAGATAGATATAGATATATATATATATATATATATATATATATATATATATATATATATATATATATATATATAGATATATATAGATATATATATATATATATATATATATATATATATATATATATATATATATATATATATATAGATATAGATCACGGGCAAGCACTATCAGACGAAATAGCCAACGCAATATCCAACGCAGCACCTTCACAACAGTGGCGACACCTATTGTGCGCGACACATAATGCAGCGACACCTATACATAGCGCAGCCGGAGCAATCCAGAACATACCTCCAGAACAGCCTTGAGGGTCTCACAGCTGGGAGCCCTCAACAAGGCATACATAATCATACGACAAACACTAACGAGAACACGAACTCGCACGCGCGAGTCACCTAACTAAATCGAACTGGTGGGCACGACACTCGACCCGACCTGGTGCGGACAGGTTCACATGGGTCTTCTCCAGCGGCAGAAACGTCCTGCGAGACACAATCATCCACCAGCTCCAGGTTGTGAAGACGCTGAATGGGACAAGTGCGCAGGCGCCCACCGGCACGAACATCGACGGAACGAACTACACCATCCGTGCCCGGGTGCAGCTTCTCGACGGTGGCCACAGGCCAACGCAAACGCGGAACATTATCACGGCGAATCATGACCACTGAGCCCACCCGCACACTGCCCTTGGTCCCAAACTTAGGGACCGTAGCCGGTAGGTGGCGCACATACTCCTCTCGCCAAACACGCAGAACCGCTCCAAACGGGCACGACGCACAGATTCCCGTTTGTACAGAGTCACTGCGGACACATTTACAGGGTCTTCACACACATCAGGACCAAAGACAGAGCCACGGCCAATAAGGAAATGATTGGGCGTCAAATGGCTCGAACTACTCGCATCATCACTCACAAACGTCAATGGCCTGGAATTGACACAAGACTCGATCTCCTGTATGACAGTTTCTAGCTCAGCACGCGTCAGGCACCGCTGACCCAACGACTTCCGGAGTCCCACCTTCAGTGGCGTAGCCAAGGGCAAGGCGGATCCAGCCGGCCGTTGGGGGGGGGGGGGGCAAACCGTTTTTTTTAGCGGACCTTACCTACCCCCAATTTCGAATTTCTTCCCGGATTTGGGCCACTTTATTTTGCAACCACACGATTTCGATTTTTTTCCCCATTTTTTTTTAGGTTTTCGACCTTTTGGGATATCGAAAAAGGCAATGAAAAAGCAATGCAAAAGGAAGCGGCGATGTCAGCTTGCAGTTTGTATTGTTCCGACATTGCTTTACACTGATAAAACTATGTTAATTGTCAGCTGTACCCAGGGGCGTCGCCGATAATTTTTGAGTGGGGGGGTCGGCTGAAATGACGACAAAAAAATGTACCCCAATTTGTTATGCGTGTATTTAAGCCTTTTCAACATTTCTAATGTGGATTTGCATGTTATAGTAGGTACTTGTTATTTAGCGCCGCGAAGCGGCGCGATTTTTTTTTGCTCGGGTTTGCCTGATAAAACCCAGAAACATAGGCATTTTTAGCTTCTTAGCCTTGTTGAGGATAATAAGCTAAAAATGTTATTCATTCAATTCAGCGTTACGACGAAACAAAGACGATGACGATGGCTTCGTTATGACGATGGCCACTGATGTGACGCCGCGAAGCGGCGTGAACATTTTAATTTTAGGTCGTGGAAAACGCATTTTTAATATTGTAACCAGACCGTGAGTGGAGCCAAGCCTCAGGTAACCCCTTTTCCTGGTTGCACATCTCGGTATGATGCAAAATGTTGAAATGAAGGTAGTTTTGAAAATGTACGTATGAGCAAATACACCGTATACTATTACGTCTTGCACCAGAATACACACATCCCATATGCACGATCGAACTGAAGCACCAGATATCAGACCCCGGTTCTCTCAGTCTCCCGCCTGGTAACGCTCAGGCGGCTGCGAAACCCGCCCCGACCTCGTTATGTACGGCGCTGAGGGCACTACCTCCCTCTGGGCGTTCCTGGCCTGCCCATCCGGAGCTCCCTTGGTTCCCATCAGCAGCATGAGGGGCACGTGTACGTTGTGCTGATGCCCCAAAGCGTCCCTCACCCTTCCCTCCCCCGGGACCTCACCGTCTCTGGACCGATTGCAAGAATCAGGAGAAGTCAACTGTGTCGGGTCGTTCAGTCGGGGGATGAACCACTTCAGGTCGCTGTGGTGTACACGGCGCGTCTTGCCATTCCCATCTTGCACTTTGTACGTGACCTCCTTTCCTGGTGTCCCTCGCTTATCGATGATGGTCACTGGCACTTTGAACGGCAAGCCCAACTTCGGTTTTCCACCTACAGCAGCGGTGTAGTCACGTACCCATACTCTCGACCCTATGGAGTACGCAGTGTACCTCACCCTGCTATCATGGCGAACCGCCATTCGAGCAGCCGCTCTGGACGAAGCTGCCTTCACTTGTACAAACGCCTGTCTCATGGTTTTCAGCCGGCTGTTCAGGAACGTTTGGGCTGGCATTATACGTCAGCTGGACCGTAGACCACGTCCAGAGGTAGACGAGGCTCGAAGCCATGGATCAGATAGAATGGAGTGTACCCGGTGGTCTCATGGACAGACGAGTTGTAGGCCATCGCGTACGACCTGATACCCCCATCCCAATCGAGGCCCTGGCTGTCGATATATTTCGACACCATGTCCTTCAGCGTCCGCATGAAGCGCTCCACCATACCATCGCTCTGTGGATGATATGGTGTCGTCCTGGTCTTGTGGATGCCGAGCTTCTTGTACAGCTCCCGCATCATCAGCGACTCGAACTGGGCACCCTGATCCGTATGAATCCGCTCGGGGACCCCAAGCTCCTGGATCCAGTGAAGGAGTTCCTCCATCACCGTCTCTGACTTCTGGTTTGGCATCGGAAAAATTCGCACAAACTTCGAGAAGTAGTCCATGACCACGAGAACGTATCTATTCCCCTTTGATGACACAGGCATCTCCGTGATGTCCATGGCTATGTATGGGCACGGATGTATGGGCACGGATGTATGGGCACGGATGGTGTAGTTCGTTCCGTCGATGTTCCTGCGCACTTGTGGTGGGCGCCTGCGCACTTGTCCCATTCAGCGTCTTCACAACCTGGAGCTGGTGGATGATTGTGTCTCGCAGGACGTTTCTGCCGCTGGAGAAGACCCATGTGAACCTGTCCGCACCAGGTCGGGTCGAGTGTCGTGCCCACCAGTTCGATTTAGTTAGGTGACTCGCGCGTGCGAGTTCGTGTTCTCGTTAGTGTTTGTCGTATGATTATGTATGCCTTGTTGAGGGCTCCCAGCTGTGAGACCCTCAAGGCTGTTCTGGAGGTATGTTCTGGATTGCTCCGGCTGCGCTATGTATAGGTGTCGCTGCATTATATGTGTCGCGCACAATAGGTGTCGCCACTGTTGTGAAGGTGCTGCGTTGGATATTGCGTTGGCTATTTCGTCTGATAGTGCTTGCCCGTGATGCGCGCCTTGAATTTGGGTGACTCGCGCCATGACTGTATCAGTGTGTTGAGCATTGATCTCTATTATAACTATATATAGGTCAATATAGGTTATATTATAGGTCAATGGTGTTGAGACATAGGAAATGCTCGAGCACATGGTTTGACGAGGTGTAGTCGTTTTGTGAGGCGTATGGCTCGGCAGTTGACTCGGAGCGTTGTTCGGACACACGCTAGCGGCCGCTGGTAGCGCTAGTAGCGCTTTCGATCTCCATGGCAACCAGGCGTCAGCCAATGAAAAGCCAGAATGGGAATACGTCATGATAGGAACCGTGGACCCTGCGGAGAGGCTATTTCTGCTAGTGGAAAATCGCAGAAGCGGCGAAAGCACTAGCGGCTTCAAAGCAATCCTAGGACCCTGTGTTTTGTACAATACAATGTAATTGTTTTTGTTGTTGTTGTAAAGATGGCCATTTATGAAGATGACTGCTTTTACAGATCGTTGACTATGTTGCATTGACTACAATGTTTATATTGACATCGCCGCTTCCTTTTTCATTGGCTTTTTCATTGCCTTTTTCGATATCCCAAAAGGTCGAAAACCTAAAAAAAATGGGGGAAAAAAATCGAAATCGTGTGGTTGCAAAACAAAGTGGCCCAAATCCGGGAAGAAATTCGAAATTGGGGGTAGGTAAGGTCCGCTAAAAAAAACGGTTTGGCCCCCCACCCCCAAAACGGCCGGCTGGATCCGCCCTTGACCCGGCTCATGTCCGCAGTTTTTTTTTTAGCGGCGATTATTTTTTTCCTGCGTGCTGTGATTATTTTTTGGTAAAACTGGCCTCAGGTACAGACAAATAAATGCCAACACTGTAATGCTGAGACAAAACTGGTCTAGCAACATGCCTTTCTTATCTAGATTTATAAATTCAAAATTTTTACCTTCAGTGACCTGAACTTGACCTGAACTTGACCTGAACTTGACATTAACTTCACGTAAATGAAGTCAGGTGGTAAAATGACTATCACTATCGAATTTTACGTGGAAAATAACTCATAAAACATGTGTTGCATGACTTTCGCAGATATTTTTAGCATAGTGACCTTTTGTGACCTGACCTTAACTTTGGCCAACAATATCACCTTAGCTCATGGGGAATGTGTATCATACCTCTGGCAGCACTTTGGGTGATCACGGTCGTAATCGAAGGCTTTAGATGGAAAGTATGGCCCACAAACTCAAATACGTCGATTTTTACCTTTGACCTGACCGTGTCCTGACATTTTACCTCAGTTTGACATTGATGAGAATGCTTTAGATTCGTCTCATTGAGAGATTTCGATTGCCGCCTTGTGCGTCTCACTGCGATCATTGGTTCGTTAGATAACCAGGGGGCGTTTAACGCCCCCCCCCCCCCCCCCCTCCGCCCCCCAGTCAATGGTGTTCTGCTGAGATCCCAGTCAATGCCGGGTTAAAATATATTGTAAGCAACTTTTCCAAATGCTATTAGTCTTAAAAGAATTGAAAATGCAGGTCCAGGGAGGCCACCGCCTGACGTCCCTGGTCCGTGCTGTGGCGTGCCGCACCGCGCGCCGCCCGGCCGCTCTCTGACAGCCCCGACTCGCACCGATCGGCCCGGGGCACAGAGCGGGGCAAACAAAATACTTTTTTAATTTGTCGAATTTTCCCCCACCCATATTCAAAACAACGTTTTGTAGTTGTGGATCCTCCCTCCTGGCACCGCCCCTGTGCTGACCTCCCACTACCCTGTGTAGTGGGCCGGTCGGCCTGCCCTGGCCCCGTATGACCCTGCCTCCTGGCACCGCCCCTGTGCTGACCTCCCACTACCCTGTGTAGTGGGCCGGTCGGCCTGCCCTGGTCCAGTATGATCCTGCCTCCTGGCACCGCCCCTGTGCTGACCTCCCACTACCCTGTGTAGTGGGCCGGTCGGCCTGCCCTGGCCCCGTATGATCCTCCCTCCTGGCACCGCCCCTGTGCTGACCTCCCACTACCCTGTGTAGTGGGCCGGTCGGCCTGCCCTGGCCCCGTATGATCCTGCCTCCTGGCACCGCCCCTGTGCTGACCTCCCACTACCCTGTGCAGTGTGCAGTGGGCCGGTCGGCCTGCCCTGGCCCCGTATGATCCTCCCTCCTGGCACCGCCACTGTGCTGACCTCCCACTACCCTGTGTAGTGGGCCGGTCGGCCTGCCCTGGCCCCGTATGACCCTGCCTTCTGGCACCGCCCCTGTGCTGACCTCCCACTACCCTGTATAGTGGGCCGGTCGGCCTGCCCTGGCCCAGTATGATCCTGCCTCCTGGCACCGCCCCTGTGCTGACCTCCCACTACCCTGTGTAGTGGGCCGGTCGGCCTGCCCTGGCCCCGTATGATCCTCCCTCCTGGCAGCGCCCCTGTGCTGACCTCCCACTACCCTGTGTAGTGGGCCGGTCGGCCTCCCCTGGCCCCGTATGATCCTGCCTCCTGGCACCGCCCCTGTGCTGACCTCCCACTACCCTGTGCAGTGTGCAGTGGGCCGGTCGGCCTGCCCTGGCCCCGTATGATCCTCCCTCCTGGCACCGCCCCTGTGCTGACCTCCCACTACCCTGTGTAGTGGGCCGGTCGGCCTGCCCTGGTCCCGTATGATCCTGCCTCCTGGCACCGCCCCTGTGCTGACCTCCCACTACTCTGTGTAGTGGGCCGGTCGGCCTGCCCTGGCCCCGTATGATCCTCCCTCCTGGCACCGCCCCTGTGCTGACCTCCCACTACCCTGTGTAGTGGGCCGGTCGGCCTGCCCTGGCCCCGTATGATCCTGCCTCCTGGCACCGCCCCTGTGCTGACCTCCCACTACTCTGTGTAGTGGGCCGGTCGGCCTGCCCTGGCCCCGTATGATCCTCCCTCCTGGCACCGCCCCTGTGCTGACCTCCCACTACCCTGTGTAGTGGGCCGGTCGGCCTGTCCTGGCCCCGTATGATCCTGCCTCCTGGCACCGCCCCTGTGCTAACCTCCCACTACCCTGTGTAGTGGGCCGGTCGGCCTGCCCTGGCCCCGTATGATCCTCCCTCCTGGCACCGCCCCTGTGCTGACCTCCCACTACCCTGTGTAGTGGGCCGGTCGGCCTGCCCTGGCCCCGTATGATCCTCCCTCCTGGCACCGCCCCTGTGCTGACCTCCCACTACCCTGTGTAGTGGGCCGGTCGGCCTGCCCTGGCCCAGTATGATCCTGCCTCCTGGCACCGCCCCTGTGCTGACCTCCCACTACTCTGTGTAGTGGGCCGGTCGGCCTGCCCTGGCCCCGTCCCTATGTTAACCTCCCCTACCCTGTGTAGTGGGCCGGTCGGCCTGCCCTGGCCCCGTCCCTATGTTAACCTCCCCTACCCTGTGTAGTGAGCCTCCCCTCCCGCCACCGCCTCTGGTTGACCTGCGACCGCTCTGTGCCCCGGGCCGATCGGTGCGAGTCGGGGCTGTCAGAGAGCGGCCGGGCGGCGCGCGGTGCGGCACGCCACAGCACGGACCTGGGACGTCAGGCGGTGGCCTCCCTGGACCTGGGGTTCGTCAGTGCCCGTGCTGGTCCGGCGTTCCGGCATTCCGGCGTTCTGGCGGTCCAGTGGTCCTGCGGTCCGGTGGTCCAGTGGTTCTGTGGTCCGGTGGTCCTGCGTTCCGGTGGTCCGGTGGTTCAGAGGACCGGTGGTCCGGTGGTCTAGCGGTCCGGTCTGCAGCGGTTCCGGCGTCCAGCAGCCGTCCTGGTGCCAGCTGTTAGCAGCGCGTGGTCTGGTGTTCTGGTCCAGACAGAAGGGCTGGAGAACTCTGCGGACGCCTGGCGACAGCGGACCTGACGGGTCGACCACAGCTCACAGAGTCTGCAGGTGCAAGGTGAGTTAAACGTCTGGGTGCGACTAAAATGTAAAAAACGAGCAGGAAGTCTAAAGTTATGTTCTGAAAGCCTAAAGGTAAACTTCAAGAGATACAAATATATTTGTATTTAATTACATAGCATCTTATGCCGGGCGCGGATCCAGGAGGGGGGGCGCCTGGGCGCCCTCCCCCCCCCCCCCCCCCCCCCCCCCCCCCCTGAGCCCGAGTCGCACCCAGGCACGTAGCCAAGGGGAGGGCGGCGGGGGTGGCCGCCCCCCCCCCCCCCCCTAGAGGCCAGGCTCTTTACTACACGAAGCGTGGTCTTTAGAGAGTTTAGCGGACTTCAGAGGACTTCAAGAGTCGAATGGGCCCCCTGAACACGTCGAATGGGCCCTAGCCAGCACAGAGGGGCCCCTGGGCAGATTGAGAGGCCCCTGAGCATGTCGACAGGGCGACAAAGCGGCCAGCGCAGTCCTTTGCCAGGTCATAAGGGCCCCTGAGCAGGTTTGAGGGCCCCTGGACAGACCAGAGGGCCCCTGGGAAGTTAAGAGAGCCCCTGTGCAGGTCAGAGGGGCCCTGACCAGACCGAAAGGGCCCCTAGGTGGGTCAGAAGGGCCCCTGAACATGCCGAATGAGCCCCTAGCCAGCACGGAGGGGCCCCAGGGCAGGTCGGAGGGCCCTCGGAGCATGTCGCAAGGCGACAAAGCAGCCAGCGCAGTCCCTTGCTAGGTCGGAAGGGCCCCTTAGAAGGTTGAAGGGCCCCTGGAGAGACCAGAGGGCCCCTGGAAAGTTAAAAGGGCCCCTGCGCAGATTGGAGGAGCCCCTGATCAGACCGAAAGGACCCCTGGGCGGGTAAGAAGGGCCCCTGAACATGCCGAAGTGGCCCCTGGCCAGCACGGAGGGGCTCCAGAGCAGGTCGGAGGGCCCCTTGAGCATGTCGGCAAGGGCGACAAAGCAGCCAGCGCAGGCCGACCAGAAGAGTCGCTGGGCCGATCGGAGGGGCTCCTGGGCAAGTCAGAGGGGCCCCTGGCTAGACGGAAAGGGTCCCTGGGCCAGTCGGAAGGCCCCTTGAACATGCCGGATGAGTTCCTAGCCAGACTGGAGGGGCCCCTGGGCAGGTCGGAGGGGCCCCTGAGCAGGGGCGGCGGATTGCAGAGCAGGGTACCCAAAATTCCCCCAGTCGAAAATCCTGGGGGCAAAGGATAGTTTTTAGCCTGCTCAATCTGGGGCAACATGACCCTTCCCCTCCCCAGGATTTTCCTTTGAGGGGGGGGGTTGGGTACCCTGCGCCCCGCAATCCGCCGCCCCTGCCCCTGAACATGTCGGCAGGGCGACAAAGCAGCCAGTGCAGTCCCTGGCCAGGTCGGAAGGACCTCTGAACAGGCCGAATGGGCCCCTTGGCACACAAGAGGGGCTTCTTGGAAGGTCAGAGGAGTCTCTGGTGAGACCGGAAGGGTCAAAGCACGTAGAGATCGCAGATGAAGATTAAATACAAAGGACTTACTCCACAATAAAAATATTAAAAGCGGAGCTTTCGCGCATATTGTAACACCCTTCGTCAGGGTGCTACAATATACCGGAAAGATCCGATTTTATTTTTTCCTGTAGAGTAAGCCCTCTTTGTTTTTTATATATATATATATATATATATATATATATATATATATATATATATATATATATATATATATATATATATATATATATATATATATATATATATATATATATATATATATATATCACCCACTCCACATCATGTCTTTTCGCTTCGCGGATCCCAGATGAGTTCCTGAACAGGTTGGAAGGGCGTAGAAAAGGTCAGGGGGCCCCTAGACGATCTGAAGGGACCTTCGGCCTTTCAACAGTAAAAATACAGTTGTACAGGGAATCAAACTCAAAATTTTCGCGCCGCTCCGCGGCGCAATTTAACTACAAATTCAATTATATGCGGGTTAGGGAAAATATCGGTCAGTTTCTCGGCGCATTTATGTGTTATGTTGCTACTTTCCTATATTATTGGGCAAAATAGTTCATTTAAGCACCTTTTCCCTGCACTTTTAAACGCACAATATAGCAATTTTAGAGGTCCGCACTAGAGCTGTCACTTTTCAGGCCTGTGACTACCCGCGCCGCGCCGCAAACACTGTTCAACTACCCACCACTATCCACGTGCTAAAATAAGCTGTCAACTACCCACAACTACCCTCAACATAAATTGTACTATTTTGGGATTGAAGAAAATTAAAACAAAAACCTTTAAATTATGCAAATGCATGCAATAAACTTGAATGATATTGCAGAAATGAAAGCGCAGTCACTGAAATAAGGTTTAAAACTTTCCTTTTTTGAAAATGTAGCGGTGTACATCTTTTCAGCATGTTCCAATGCACCGGGCCTGACTCCTCTGACAAAACATTCCGAGCCGGCCGGCGGCAGACGCCCCTCTCCTCGCATCCAACCCAGACATGCAAAAACTCGGGTCTGAAGCCCGAGACTGCAAGTCTAGTAACTACAGTCATCACAGCCATCGCCAGAACAGCTGAGTAAGCGAGACGACGGCGGGGAGCAACGCCAGCCGGGTGTACGCCCCTCAGGTACACCCATTACGGTACCAGTCCCATTTGCGTACCGGCCCCAGTACCGTCCCTACCGGCGCTGCCACATCACCCCGCCCCTCCCCTCTATGTCCTATGAGTCAGCACAGCCAGGGCGGCCGCCCAAAGGCAGAGGGACAGCTGTGTAGTGTGTAGAGCTGTAGCACGCCAACAAAGAGACGGGTTTGAAGTAAGGGAAGAATCGTTGTTGAGAAGAAATGCGGATGATAAACCGACACTATTGATGCGAAGTGATAGAAAATCGCAGTCAATTATTACGGAACAAATGACGTGTACGATATACGCGGAGTAAGACGTAAAATCAGAAGTATTGTCTAAAAAGAAGAATTGATATTATCACAGGGGCGAAGAGCTAATTGCAAGTAAGGATAAAATTAGAAATACGATCAACGCCGGCATATATATATATATATATATATATATATATATATATATATATATATATATATATATATATATATATATATATATATATATTTAACGATTGTTAATGCAGCACTACAAATTACTGAACTTGAACGTAGCTCCAAGCAATGATACAAAATTAAGCATGTCAAGAGTTTCGTTAAACTGAAGAAAGCGAACATTTCATGCTGGAAAAATAAAGGGATGAAAAGAAAGTCATCTAAAAACGATACTACGACGTAATAATTGGAATGCAATGACTGAAAGGACTACCTGATTGATTATTGAAGAATACCATTTTATCAGCAAGATGCATTATCAAGAAACCAAAATTATCTGGTTATATAAAGATGCCGTAGTCCTCTTATCAAACTTATATAAATATATTTGCACCAGACACCAGGCACATGGCAGTAACAAAGCAAAGGGCGTGGCCATAGGTGGCAAGCAAACAAGAAAGTGGAAGAAATATGCACTACTTGAAGCAATTATATTATGAACAAAATTAAGTAAGAAAGGTCATTAAGAAGTTTGAAGAAGCTCTATACACTAGAAATGCAAAATTGTCGACGGCAAGAATCGGCCAATCAGAAGACAGGGGTGTGCCACACCCAGAGCAAGACACCGCCGGGTCGGAGTATAAAAAGAGGCAACGTCACAGACAGCGGACAGGAGCGGACGCACTCGGGACCTCAGCACGCGCGCTGGAGGAGTCGACTTCGGGACCTCAGCACGCGCGCTGCCCGCGGCGCGGCGGCGGCAGCCGTCCGCCGTGGCAGGGCTGACAGCCGCAGAGAGAGGAAGACGGCAAGAACCGAGCCGACGGCGGCAGATCACAGTAAGTCACGAAGCCGCTCATCCTCTCCGATCCTACCCGAAATTCTGCCCAGGTCCGGTGACTACAAAATTTAAACAATAAGGGACTAAGTGGGATATTTTACGTAATTTGGGTCATCTGTCCAGGCTCGCTACTTTTGACCTAGGAAGGCAGGATAAATTTATGTGTAGCCGATGCTGTACTAGAGGTGTGAAGCCAGGCGACCGTAGTACTTTGGAATCCAGCACGCTGCGTTGCAGGAGGTCATGACGTAAGCCCTAGCGCATTGGCGCATGTAAATACGAGCGGTTTTAGTTAGTATTTTAAACTAGAAATTGAGCGAGTCAATTATTCGGTTATGTGCTGGTTTTGGTGATATTAGGCGGAGATTCACAGGAATCATTGGTTGAACATGTAAATTGATTGGGACGTACCAAAAACGATTATTTACTGCGCTACCGTTTGTTTAGTTGCTGAGTTAAAATAAACATTGTAAGTTTGTGTAACATTTTACGTGGGAAAGGAGACATGATGGAGTCGAGACGGTCGTTGAAGGAAGGAAATGTACACAGCGATGCGGTTCCCCGACAGCATGAGGTAAGGCAGGAATTAAGCCAGTATAGCCGCAGATAAGTAGGATATGTTTCGATTGTTGTTTGAATGGTTCGATTAATTCGTTCTCGTCTTGCTCGCAATACTTAGCCAGAAGCCAGAGTTGAATGATTAAGTACGTTTCCGCTTCAGTAAATTTAACGTTATGTATCAGAGTTGTGGACAATTTCGAATCACGGAAGGGTAACTTTCGCTGAACGGTTAAAACGCCAGGTAACCCAACTACCAGACAAAGTATTAGTGAGGTTGGGTAGAGACTCGTCATTCTAGCTTGGCAGGTAAGGATAACAAATGTAAGGACCATATCACTGAGACGGCATCGATTGGTTATAAAGTGTCGGTTCATTCTGTCGCTTAGAGGTGTGCTCTATGTTGAGCGGGACAACACAAATCGGAGACTGGTAAGTTACCGCCAGGGCTGTCTAAGATTACGTATGTAAAATCGGCGATGCGCTATTAGCTATTGGTCCAGCATCGCTTCCTACCGACGATTGTTTAAGGACGGTGTATGAGAAATGCGATTCCTTAGCCGTCAATGCGACCTCGTTTCTGTCGCTGATAAACTCGTGCCGCTGATCCGGAGTGGTTAACGTCAAATCCCTGTCTATATTACCTTCTTTGGAATTATCGATCAAACCATAACTAGTTCAGCCCGAAAAAGGTTCTAAAGGCGCAGCAACCTGCAACAGACGTATACTTGCGAGTCAGTGGATGATAAGTATAACAGTCAAATTAACTTTCTCAATATTGTGAGTCTCCTAACCGTCTGTTAAAATACACCTTCAGCCAGCAGCTCGCGATTTACGACATTACAGCCGACGCCTTCCCTTTGTTAACGTCATGTACAACTGTAATGTTAGATGTCCTGTATATTTACAGTCCAAGTGATAACTTAAGCTTTATATTAGCCAACTATAAACAGCGTTAAATTATTTGAATTTATTCTGATGATGGTGCACTGCCGATTATATTGAAGTTTAAAAGTGATATTTAGGAGATTACTAGCTGATGCTTATTGAAATGGGTCATCTGTGATATATGCATGTTATCTCTGGTTGCGATTCTTTTTGGACAACGTTTCCCATGTAGGAAATTACCTAAGGGTCATATAATTTACGTCCCCGATAGAGAACTGGTAAAGCGGTTAGTACTCAGTCATAGTTGGAGAAACGTCGCTGATATTGATTTCGTAATAGGATAGCTAGAAGGACATGGACATGACAGGGAGGTGTGATTCCTGCAACAATGGGACAGGACATGGATATGTGATCCCTGCAACGGTGGGACAGGACAGGCCAGGGAGATGTGATCCCTGCAACAATGGGTCAGGACAGGCCAGGGAGGTGTGATCCCTGCAACAATGGGTCAGGACAGTGCTGGGAGGTTTGATCCCTGCAACAATGGGTCAGGACAGTGCTGGGAGGTTTGATCCCTGCAACAGTGGGACAGGACAGGCGAGGGAGGTGTGATCCCTGCAACAATGGGTCAGGACAGGCCAGGGAGGTGTGATCTCTGCAACAATGGGTCAGGACAGGGCTGGGAGGTTTGATCCCTGCAACAGTGGGACAGGACAGGACAGGGAGGTGTGATCCCTGCAACAGTGGGACAGGACAGGGAGGTGTGATCCCTGCAACAGTGGGATAGGACAGGACAGGGAGGTGTGATTCCTGCAACAGTGGGACAGGACAGGGAGGTGTGATCCCTGCAACAGTGGGTCAGGACAGGACAGGACAGGGAGGTGTGATTCCAGCAACAGTGGGACAGGACAGGGAGGTGTGATCCCTGCAACAGTGGGTCAGGACAGGACAGGACAGGGAGGTGTGGTCCCTGCAACAGTGGGACAGGACAGGACAGGGAGGTGTGATCCCTGCAACAGTGGGTCAGGACAGGACAGGACAGGGAGGTGTGATTCCTGCAACAGTGGGACAGGACAGGGAGGTGTGATCCCTGCAACAGTGGGTCAGGACAGGACAGGACAGGGAGGTGTGATCCCTGCAACAGTGGGTCAGGACAGGACAGGACAGAGATTAAATAGTATCGGAGCTTGGAGGAGAGGCATGACGGCTTGTGTGCCCGATCCTTGTATCGAAAATCTATCAGCGTGGCGAAACATGTGAATGAAAGTGCTCGTGGAAAATTATGCCTAGACCGAGTGATATCGGCTGGCCGCATATCACAGGGAGGTTACAATTAGTAAGTCCGAGACTGCGGGTGCCAAATGCCAGAGGATGATAGGTTGGCGTAGAAAAAGGAGGGCGAGGGAGGAAGGATGAGAGGGAGGAGGAGGCCTGACGTGCCTCAGAAGTCACTCTAGGTTAGACGGGAAGATCTCCTCTAGAGATTCCCGGGCGCCCGCAGTCAGTATATAGGCAAGGACATCCGCGTAGTCCGCCGTCGATGCCGGTCGATGTTAACTTAGAAAGTTGGTCCGGCGGAGCCCAGGTCGTGGCCCGGATGGAGGTCAGAGGTCCGGCGGAGCCCAAAGTGGTGAGCTTGGATAGAGGACCCAGGTCCGGCGGAGCCCAGGTCGGAGGCCCGGACAGTAGGTATAGCCTCTCCCTGACAGAGAGGATAAGACGGGCAGTAAAGCGTAGTCGGTGTTTCATATAAGTCCTATGGATAAACTAGCTCCCTTCTAAAGTAGGAACCGGACGAATTACATTGAATACATATATTCTGGGCGGCCCACGCAGCAATGCTGTCGTTCAGCGGAGCGCTACTAGGATTTCGTATTGATGAGGACATTTATCCTACCTGGGAGTCACTCATCCAGCTGGCATCCGACACTACTGGGAGGGAATTTTGGGGGTGCACAAATCACTATGGGGCGTATGAAA